>JAIOTZ010001688.1:0-30008 GCA_023374045.1 Limonium bicolor | reverse complement strand
CATGCTGTTGGTGAGGTTCCAGAAGAATTCGGGGATACAATTAATTTTATGGAGGAGGTTGAAGAGGATCTAGAGGATACTCCAAATCCTGAGGCTAAAAAATTTTATGAGTTGATGGAACATGCTAAAAGAAAGTATTCAGTGGCACGCATCATAGTGTACTATCTATCGCCACTGAATTAATGTCCATTAAGAATGACTACCAAGCACCTCAGGCATTGATTGATCGAGTTTGCAAAACCTACTGCGAGCTCCGTCCAGAAAACACTGACATTCCAAAAAACTTCTACGAAGCAAAGAAAATCATACGTGGTCTTGGGTTACCTTATGAAGAAATCGATTGTTGTTCCGAACTATGTATGATTTTCTGGAGAGAAGATAAAGATCTGGATGTATGCAAGTTTTGCACTCGTCCCAGATACAAGCCCATCAAAGAGGGGACAAAAAGGAGAAAAAGTAAGGTACCTTTCAAGAAGATGCAGTACCCTCTCATTCCAAGGCTGAAAAGGCTTTACGCTTCTCCTGCAACGGCTACCGATATGAGATGGCACGCAGAACACAAAATGGAAGATGACAACATGTGTCACCCCTCCGACTCAAAAGCGTGGAAACACTTTGACCAGATTCATGCTATTTTGCTTCGGAGTCTAGAAATGTCAGACTTGGGTTATGTACTGATGGTTTCCAACCATTTACTGCTTCTGGAAGACAGTACTCTTGTTGGCCAGTTGTAATTACACCATATAATTTACCGCCTGGGATGTGTATGAAAGATGAGTTCTTCTTTCTTACAGTACTTGTTTCTGGCCCTAAAAATCCTAAAGGAAAGATTGATGTGTTTTTACAACCTCTTATAGCTGAGTTGCAAGAGTTGTGGGCTGGAGTCACAACATATGATGTGTCTAGAAAGAAAAATTTTCAAATGCGAGCTGCATTGATGTGGACCATAAACGACTTTCCTGCGTATGCAATGCTATCAGGTTGGAGCACTGCTGGTAGACTGGCGTGCCCACATTGCATGGAAGACAGTGACGCATTCACATTGCATAGATTCTATTTCAATGAATTCAAGGTATTTAACCATTCTTGATATTTAACTTCTTTTTTTGTATATGTTATGCTTACACTTACTAATTTATGCAGAAGCGCTTCCGTTGGGATCCTGCCATTGAGAGTGTTGTCTATGAGATATTCTGCGCCTTGGCCAGAAAACGTTATTCAGACACACTATACAAGATGAAGGCTAAGAGAATGAGGAGAAAAGTCAGCGATGAAATCTGGCAGGCTTGGGAACACGAATGGGCGAATGAGAAGCGTAAGAAGATCAGCGAGATTAACTCTCGCAACCGGCGGACTGAGCATACACCTGGCGGTGGTCTATCTACTCATGCATGCGGTTCTCGCTCGATAAAGGAGCATCAGAGGGTTCTGGTGAGTTTTTTTTGTTATGTAAGTGTATATGAAAATGGATGCAAGTACATGTGAATGTGAATGTGAATGTGAATGTGAATGTGATAATGCAACTTTGAATGCATTATGTGAGTTGTGATTGTTATCAGATTCTGATATGTGCAATATTGGATTGTATATGTGTGGGCAAATGCATAAAAACAGGGGAGGTTATGTCAGATTTTTTAAGCCTTGATTGATTAATCAATATTATCTGATTCTGACTGAACAATCCTGGTTTTTATGTGTGGGAAATGTAAAAAAACAGGGGAGGTTCTGTCAAATTTTTTAAAGGCTTGCTTCTTAATCAAGTGTTTTTTTGTAGACTAAGAAATACGGTACACAACCGGATGCTTACACATTGTTCATACACACTCATTCGAGCAAGGATGAGCATGGAAACAGTGTGCCTGTATGCCCCAAGGTCGAGGAAACTGTTGTAAGTGTTTTAATTTAACTTATTTAAGTTGATTACATTATTGAAATTTATTCATTAGCGATGAGTACTAATTATATATATCATTGTGTTATGATTATGAAGCATAAATACGAAGAGCTGTTAGATGCTGCCACTCAGGAGTCAACCACTCCTGATGATCCATCTCTGCAAGCCACACCAGTAGACCCTAATGAAATTTTTTATAAGGCTGTTGAAGGGAAATCCAGAAAGCAGAGGGTCTATGGTGTGGGGGAGCTAGCACCGGCGTACTTCCCTGATTCATTTCACTCCACCGGCACTAGCTCACGTGCTTCCGGCAAAGACCATACCACATACGAGTCCATGAAGATGGAGATTGAGCAGGATCTGACTCAGAGGTTCGATGAAAATTACAGGCGGCAGGTTCGTATTGAGGAGAGGGAAGCGATGCGCCAGGAGATATATGGCGAGGAGATGCAGAGGATGATACGAGCGCAGATCTCCCAAATGTTTCCCTCTCAGCAGAGTCGACCGTACGGTGATCCTGGTGCTGGCTCTAGTACGGGTGGATGGGGTCAGTGGCCTAGAGATCCACGTGATGGCTCAGGTGGTTCGGGTGGTCCGGGTGATCATATGGGATATCGTCCAGGGGATGGACATGGTTGGGGGGGCGGGTATTAGATAGATATGATATTTGACTTTATTAGCTTGAACTATGTCTGTATCAAATTCGACTGCACTATTTCATGGTTGTGTTGACTGAACATTTATTTTTGGTCTGCTTGTGAGATTAATGAGTACAACTGTTTATGGTATTGCATATTAAAGGTGGATATGAATAAAATGTGTTATATGTCCACATTTACAGGTGAAAATATGGCTACGAATCAAAATATTAAATATTTTTTTTAAAATTAAAACTGATTAGCGACGGAATAGCGACGGCCATTCCGTCGCTAACAAATAAATAAGAAAAATGTAAATTTCCGTCGCCAGATTAGCGACGGACAGTTCCGTCTCTAATCCGTCGCTATTTGGCGATTAGCGACGGACAGTTCTGTCTCTAATCCGTTGCTATTTGGCGACGGATGACGGCTTCCGACGCGACTTTGGCATTAGCGACGATGGCATTAGCGACGGACAATTCCGTCTCTAATCCGTCGCTAATATCGTTTAGCGATGGATTAGAGACGGAATTGTCCGTCGCTAATGCCGTTTTTTCTAGTAGTGTAAAGTTTCATTAATTTTGGATAACATTAAGCATGTTTAAAGTTGAATTACGAAAATCATAGGGGTATATTGTGAATTACGAAAGAAAACAGAGGTATATCGTGAATTTTGTCAAATAAATATATCGAGGAGAAAGAATGAAAAAGTATTTGTAAAAGTTGATAAATGTAACTTAAAACAAATAAAATAAAGGAAAAAAGTGAGAAATTAAGTGAGAAAATTTGATCACCAAACTAACTCATTATAAAAAAAATCAATAATATCCGTATTAGTTTTTATTTGAGTTTAATTTTATTCATCCGTATCTCAAGCACTTCTATCTATTATTTCATAACATGCATTGTTTAATAATTTAAGTTATTATTATACAGAATTAGATTAAATAATTTTAAGTCACTACATTTTTTGTTAGAAACTAGTGACTACATATAAATTCATGTCACTGTGTTAGATTCGGAAGAATCAAATTTTAGATCTAAATAAAATTGAATATGAAATACCCCAAACTTATAAAACATGGATTAAATATTTAATCATATTAATTAAGGCCTAAACATGCCTTAAAAGTCAACTGAGAACAACAGTGGTCAACATAAAACAAGATGTTGCACCCTTTGACTGTTAAGGGTAAATAAATACCCAAATAAACTTCTTAGGACCTAAAAATTTGTCCTAATCATATTAACATACTACTAAACATATTATAACCGTTGGACAACACTCCAACACAAAGAAAAAGCATTTACATGCTTCAAGGTCAAAAAGGGCAAAAAGGTGCTCTAGGAAAACCTTAAAAATCAAATGACCTCTAAATAATATAAAATTGAATTACATGATCAAATATCATGTAAGGAACACAACAAGACCGTTGTCAAAGAAAACAGAGCTCGGAAACACCAGGCAACACAAAATGTGCGCTAAAACTCCTTAAAGCACGTCTTTGTGAAATTGTCTTCTAAATTGGTTTTAAATGGGCTAAAAGGTTATAAATACCTTTAAATATAATAAAATATCATATTATATGATATTAGGAATTTAATTCCAGAAATTTACGAATTTTTACAAATTTAATATTAAAATATTAATAAAACCCTAAAGTGGGACCCGCATGAGTCAAATTGACCAAGTATGGTCAATGGTCAATTAATTGACCCACTTGGACCATGGAAATCGGCTGCAATAAGAGAGGAGGCAGCATAAGTCCTTGATTGACAATAATTCCTACCTAATACATTTACTTTTTGAAAATTAACTTACTTTTTCTAATAATTCAAGCCTTTCCACTCATTTCTCCCTTCCTGGTCCGATTCTCTTCTGCCCAGCCGAGCTCTCCCCTTCCTTTGAAGCTCTCAAGTGTGTTCTTGAGCATGGAAGGCAAACCTAGCTCCTAAGCTCTTAATTGTCCTAAGGTTAGAACAAGAGCTAAACTCGGTTGAGACCAGTAGAGGGACCAAGGTTGTTCAAATCTACATTTTAAGTTGGTTAGCCATTTGGAGCAAGGGTTGCCGAGATCCAAAGGAAATACTCTCTTTTAAGGCATTTTTCCAAGGTCTAAACCACTTAGAACTTCCCTTGCATTTTTAAGGTGATTTTTGCCTTAAATCTTACATTAATTATTCCTTATGGTTAAGCTCAAGCTTGGAGTGTAACCATATCTTGTTTTGTGTATTAAACATGTCTAAATCAAGTGGTGAATTTTCCTACAAGTGACCGAGCTCATACAAGGAATAATCAAGGTATAAACACCTTAAACTTATGATTTTTATAATTTTTAAGCATATATATATATATATATATGGCCGAGAGTGAAGTTACACATATAGGTTATATTGACCTAGAAATGGAAAAAAAATGACTAAGATAAATTAAGCTAGTCATTTAAGAGATTTAATTAACATAATTGTCAAATTTAAGACATTATGTGGAAGTTTGGTAAATAAATAAAAAATTATATGGTGAGGCCGAAATTGTATATGTATTTTGGGACATTTATGTGTAATTTGTTTTGTGAGCAAATGTTTGTAATAAGGCCATGTATTTTAGGCCATTTTATTTATGCATTTACAAGCTTTTAATTAAGTTTAAGTAGTATAAATGCATTACTGAAAATAAATGGGGTATTAGGTGTAATTAAATTAAATTTGGGGGCTTTAGAATAATAAGGTCGAAAATTAGAGTTAAAAAGGAGTTAAAATAAAGTTTATAAGATTTTATAAAGTTTTGGGGTTAAATGGTGATTTCTAGGAAGTTTGGGTGAAAACCGTAATTATAAGGAATTGGTGGTCAAGGAAATATTAAGGTGGTCAACCTTGACCATATGCTAGGTTTTGACCAAATTAGATAAGTTAGATAACTTATTTAAGGTCTTATAATAAGATAAGTATTTAATGGTAATATTTTATAACATATGTGGTAAATATGTTATTACCAAAAATAAAGGGTGTACAATGGTATTTTAAAACACCCATGGGCTATTAGGAATTTTTAGGAATTTAATGGGTTATTTTTGGAATTAAAAAAACTATATATGTATAATATATATATTATGTCATTATGACACTTTGGAGAAATATAGATGGTGGAATGGTAAAATACCAAGAGTATATGGGTTAATAAGGATATTTATAACCCTTTGGTAAATTTTGGAGATTTTTAGAATTATATAAGAGTATTGTTGAGATATATGTACAATATATAGTTTTAATGATATTATCAAACTATATGTTATAAATTGGGCCTAATGACAAATAAAATGTATATTGAGGTCTGTTCGAAATTTACAAAAAATAACCATAGGTTATGCTTTTTATAAGTTAGAAATGTTATATTAAATGGGATATAACATGGTAAAAGAAAGGGGTGATTTTGTAAATAAAGGAAATTATGGTTTAAGGAAAAGTATAAGGTTTAATATGTGCCTATGAGGCAATACACAATAGTTTTGTATAAAAACTATAGATTATAAGTTAAAGGAAATAAAAATATCATAGCAAATGATATTAGTATTTTGGTATAACATTACATAATGTTATGTGGTCAAAAAGGGGATTTAAATAAATTCAAGGGCTATACCGAAAATATAAAGGTTGGAAAATGAATTTTAGACTACGGTCTACTATGTTGTAAATGTTATGACAATTAAATGGTATTAAGGTGGTTTAGATGGAATTAATATAAGGAAGGGTACTCACATAAAATAGTGTGACAAACTATAAATAAATGGGAGTTATAAACTAAGGTATTTATTGAATAAACCTTAGAAGTTGTAATTATACAACATAAAATGTTACTCATGTTAGGATAATAATCTTATTATAAGTCGTACAATATGATACAATAATGGGAATAATCATCTAATAAAAGATGATAAAAAGTAACATAAAATATAAGAGTTTATTAAACTCATGGGAATTACCTACGTGGTAAATATATACATACACAAGAATAATGTATATAAGGTGGATATATATATTTTGGTTGAAAACCATATGATTTAATGGTGGTGGTTATTTTTAAAAAAATAATAAATATAGTTACGAACTATAAGTTATGAATTTTAGAATGCAATATAATACAAGAATGCATGCATACATGCAACTATAGGTTACATACCTAAACTAGAGGTGGATAAGATTAAAAGAAATATAAGGAACTAAACTTAATAGTTGGAATAGTTTTGACGTACGCGTTTTAAGTAACAAAACCGATTGTTTTAGAGAAACCCGTAACAACAACTGTAGAAAACATAGGTGAACTGTCGGGGTTGCTTATTATTCGGAAAAACCGGATGTAGTTAGTCATGGAGACTGACGTATAGTTTTAATACCGTTTAGATTATACTTCTGATAAGGACGCTTGACAAGCTAGCGGACTACACGGAGCATAGGATCTTGAAGATTCATACTCCACCGTAATACAATCAGGGTGAACGGTATGTAAAGGGGTTTGCCGAGTTGACCTAAGGTTGCTCCTTGGGCTCGGATTTGGTTGATATAACTTGTGTGTTATATGTGTGTGGTTACATGTATGTGTTTAAGTGTTGATGCATTAATTATTTATGCACGGGCGTCCTACGGGACTAACACTACGTCGACTATAGATCGACTTATATAAACATACATATGCGTTGTGATGACATGACGGTTACTTGATATAATACCATGATATTAATATCAAGTATATGGTAACCTAAGTAAAACACTTAGGAACGAGTCACGACATTGTCGGTCTCTAGAGCATGGATCCCTAACATAAATATCACCTAGATGACTTCTAGGTATGCGTGACCCATTGGGCCGCTGGTTAATAAATATTCTCCATAAGACTAAGAGCAGATCTTAAACATTATGAGAGAGTGATGGTATGAGATTGAGGTGAGGAATCCCGGTAGTTTACGAACTACTTGGTTGCGCATTTGTGATCACTGAGGGGTTTCCTATTTGGATTCCGCTCCAGGTTATATCCAACGAGCCCAAATAGGTTCGTGGATCAGGTGGCTATGGCCTTTTTATGGACGTCTTACGAGACATAAGTGAGTCAGGGGCCTCCGGACCTCTGGCGAAATGAGCACCTTTGTGTGTACGGGGGACTACTGTCCATGGTGAGGTTATCGGGTTGTCCTAACATGACGCCCTACTGACATTAATTAAACATGGTTGGATGGAGCCTACAAGGCTAAGATAAATTAACTATGGGAACTGTACGCTACGGCGAATGTACATTGTACATATGGATGGGGCTTGAAAGCCAAACTAAAATAAATTGACAGTGGATGGTGAACACTACGGCGATTGTACATTGTACAAAATATTGTTGTTATTGCTCGATATGTTCGATATACAAATGTTGTTTGAAATATTCTATGAATGTTTGGTTTGGATGGATGATTAATGTTTATGAATATTTGGATGGTTGATTATGTATATTATACATGTATGCTTCAGTTTTGATTATAACTGTAAAAAGGAAAAGCATGAAACCAATCTAATAATAAGATGGTTAAAATGACAAGTGACCATTAGGGTCCAGGCCCGGCATACTCAGCGTCTATCGCTGATACTACACCATTTCAGGTTGTTGATCATTGTCGGAGCTGAAGAGGAGGAACAGGGTAGTTGGAGATGTTGTATGGTAATGAAGATGGTGTATGGTCTTATGGTAAGGTTATGTATTTTTCAGGATTGGGTAGACGCTCACTTGTCAATGTTTATGGTTATGGACTTAGTTTGATGTATAGGAGTTTCTCGTTATCACTGCGGTTAGCAGTTTGTTTATTTTGGAAGTTGGATGTGGTTTGGCTACGTTGCTCGCATGGGCGAGTGATTATGGAGAGGGGTGTTACAGAATATGTCAGATTTTGGTTAAATTTTGAGTTAGATCAGAAGACATTTTTAAGTTGAGTTCAATTCTAACAAATCTAATTCAAATATAGTATTAAAGGCGAGGTTGAGTTCGTGTTTCTTAAATACCGAATGGCTAACAGATTTTAATAATAAAAAAAAAGAATTAAAAACCTAACGACAATATACCCCATTTTCATTAAAAATACCAAAAATATTACACACACTGATTAAAAAAGAAAAGCTGGTCCGATTTCCTAGGCAGCTGCATTCTCTTTCTGTAAAGAGTAGTCGGTGGAAAGAACGTGAGAGACAGAAAAGGTGGAGAAGTTATGGGGAGTTGGGTCCCACTGGGGATCTCCACATACAAACTGCGCATCACGATCATTAACCAGTGGGGCCCGCGTGGTCCACTTCGCGCTTTAGTAGTAGCGTATACTGTATCCTATCCTTGGTCTAGAGGAATATAATAAAGTATCACAATAACTAAAGTAGATTAATGTCTTCTCAAGGTGAAAAAAACATTTTTATTTTAAAAATTCTTAATAAAGCAATTTTACTTTATTTTATCTCACCACACTATTAGGTTTTGTTCGCGGGGCTGTAAAACAGAATATTTGAATGACCGGTTTATTTGGTATATTTACATTATAAATTATTAGTTATTTTTTACTACCTCCATCCCACTTTAATCTTCTTGTTTGTTTTTTGGTATATTTTTTCACTTCAATATTAAACATATAAGATAAAATAATGAGAAAATTACATCGCCCACCCATGACGTTTGGCGAAATTACACAGCCCACCCACGAGGTTTCCACAATTTTACATCCAGCAACTTTTTTAATATTTGATCAACTTAAAAGATGGTTAAATGTTGTTCAAAATTGATGAAACTTTACATGGACAATGCTAAGGTGTTACATTTTTGTTCAATGCCAAATCCAACGTTTTTTAAGGTCATATATGACCTGTGGGACCCAATGAAACATGAGACACGTTCATCGGGTCCCACGGATCATATATGAGCTTAAAAAAAGTTGGATTTCACGTTTTACCAAAATATAACACTTTAATATCGTCCATGTAAAGTTTCATCAAATTTGGATATCATTTAACCATCTTTTAAGTTGATCAAATATTAGAAAAGTTGCTGGATGTAAAATTGTGGAAACCACATGGGTGGGCAAAGTAATTTTTGAAACCTCGTGGGTGGACTGTGTAATTTCGACAAACGTCATGGGTGGGCGATGTAATTTTCCCTAAAATAATTTTATAAAATAAATTTCTACAACATATAGTTTTTGACATAACGATTCTATTGCAAAAGTTAGATTTGTAAAATTATATCATCTTATATATTAAATATTGAAGTCAAACGACATATTCAAATAATAAACTAGAAGGTCAATGAGGGACGAAGGGAGTATTGACATATTTATAGTTATTTTATGGTATTAGTTAGTTAAGTTAGATATGTATAACGAGTGTACTGTTTTCTGTATTACAATTATAAATTTAAATTTACAGTTCAATATGACATATTTGTTAGTAATAAATAAAGTAATCACTAATAAATGTGTTAAGATAAATTATTTGACACCATCAAAAATCCTTATACGTTTAAATCTTGATAAACTCAGTACAACATAATTAATACAACATAACTACTGTTGGATCAGACTCTGACGTATAGTGTATATTATATGTTTTCACTTTTTAATCTGTCTCCTTCATACCTTCTAAGTTAAATATACAATTTGTATTGAATTTTAATATGTTTTTAGACTTGCTATTTTTCAGTTAAAATCAATTAACTAATGTTTATATAAAAAATACAAGTAAGATATTTAAAAAAAAATGATAATTAATTAGTGAACTTTATTAATCTATATAACATATTAAACAATAAACTAATTAACAAAGAAAAAAAGTCTAAATATTATTATATGTACATAGAATTAAATATTAAAATTTTATATAATATTTAAAATATGATATTGGTTTTAAAACTATTAATAGACTTAAAAAATATTTTTTTATAAGATAGATAAAAATAGGCAATATAAATATAATATAAATGATACATACTAATAAATATGCTATAAATGATCAGATAAAAAATAATATGTCAAAATATAATATCTATATCACACTCAATTATGCCACATTGTTTTGCTATGTAAGGAATCATACGTAAAACTTAAAATTTTCAAATTAATTTATCTTATATATTAAAAATTGAAATCAAATAATATATCCAAATAGTAAACAGGACGGTTAATTCAGGACGGATGGAGTATAATCTTTAACTATATAACCGTTTTAAAAATAATTCCTCTAAAATCCTGACCACTCGCGGGAAAAAAATGTGCAGATTTGTTATGAGCAGAGAGAGCCGGTGATGTCCACTAAGAACCAAACTACTCTTCCTGTTTTCTGGAATTCAATTGGCCTTTTCGCCGACCCCATGTTTTTCAATAGCACATTGATTCAAAAGAGAACAACTGTATTGCATATTGAATTCATATAATGAAACAGGCGTGTCAGACGATAATTCTTGCAAATGCATGCCGAGAACGAAGAATGAATAATGATACAGTAGTAGTAAAAATTAAACTTGGCCCATCACCATCAGGAGTGGGTTCAACGATTTTCACTAGGATTACCCGAGACCAGTCATAAGCTAGGCAGAAAAGTGCACAAACGAACCCATACTAAGGCCTGACTGATTTTTAATTGTTCTCCGTCTTGTTTGTGTGCAAAGTATTGTATTAGTAGAGTCGGCCGTTGTATCGTATTCACCTACACGCCGGCCTGAGTGTGTAACGACAATTGATATATAGAAACAAAACTTTCATTATTCCAAAGTTAACCCTACTAGCAACGACCCATAACCTTTCTATGCCCACATTTCAATAGGCTCTCCTCAGTATGCCTGTTTTATCAACATATTTATACTAGTATATTTGAGCTAGCATATTTTTAATTGTGTTTGAAAACTATTGTTTAACATTACAACATATTTACAGTATAAATTATGTGCACTGTGTTTACTGTTTTTTGTATTATAAATATTATATCATCTTAAAATTATATTTTATTAAAAAAAGAAATTCACAAACAATATATTACTATATGTATTTAATTTACAGTATATATAGAAACCAAATAAAATAAAAATATTTATATTACTGAAAAAAATTCAATTTTTATTATTTAAGTAAAATTGTAACTTTTATTTAGTTAATAAGAAGTTCAAATTTTCTTATAATGTTGTGTGAATTTATTTAATGAAATTGTAACTTTTAATAATATATTATATTCTTGTAATTTTGTATGTTAATGAATTTATATGCATTAATATTTATATACTTTTAAAATATTTTAATTCATATATCAACAAGTGTATTGTTTTTAAATTTTATTAATCTATGTGGTATTATAAATAATATATTGTGAATTAGTATTATTAATGTGTTTTCTTTTGAATTCCGTTAAAGAAGTAATAGTATGAAAATTGTAAAAAATGTTGTAAGATAAGTAGCATTTTTTTAATCTTTAGCCACAATAATTGCATTGCGAAGGGAAGAAGAAAAGTGAAAGTGAAACGAAGAAACGAAAAAGTAGGATATACTGCGGATATTTATGCTGATATTTATGCTCTTTTCAACTAAACAATAAAACAAAAAAAGATAAAAATAACATATGTCACACCATATATACCACATATATATGCTGCATATGTGTTGAGGCAAAGGCTACCATGTGACAGGTATTTGATGAGGAAAATACACATTTGAGTTACAACGTGAATACTATTTTTACTAAATGAATAAAGTTGGTGAAAATACGAAGTAAATTATTGATTAGGTGATTGTTCTGGGGAGTAAACGCGTGATTAAATATCTTTAGGGTGTGTTCACTTGGACTATTTAAAAAGGGAAAGGGAATCATTCCATTTATATAATTTGTTTATGGTGTTTATTGATTATCTTGCCCTACTTTTCAGTTTTGAAAACCCTTAAAACCTTCCTTACCTATTCCACCTAAAATCATTGGAATAAAATTCCCTTTCTTTCCTCTTCCATCATTCAACATAATCCAACATGGTTATTTTAAACAATGTTTAATTTACATAAAAATTTTAAGAATTAAAAATATATATAAATATGAAATATATTCTTTATTCAAGTTCAAATATAATTAATCATATATATATATATATATATATCTATAAATTAACTATGAGAAACATATACTTAAATAAAAATTAAAATAAGTAATTTATTTATGACCAAATATGTCAGATCGATGTTGTATATATTAAATCAAATATTTGCAATGATTCATTAGTTCTTGTTTTCATATACTAAATATTTCAATTTAATATTAATATATATATATATATTACATACTGCATATAATAATATTTAAAACAAAATATTTTAAATTTTATATTTAAATAATATACCATAAAACTTCTTTAAAACCTATTCATATGAAATAAATGAGTTTATTATAAGTACTAAAAAATAAGTATAGTTGTTATTAAATATTTCATTATCAGAAACAGTTCACTTTAATAAAACAACGTTATTACTTTATTTTATTTTAATTAACTTTGTATTATTTAAAATAACAATCAAACTAAATATTATTTAATTAAATGTGAACTAAAATATTCTAGTTAATACCAGAAAAAATATTGTGAAATATCAAACAAGATATTAACATGTAAGCTTATTCTTCAAGTTATAAATATTATCTAATGTAGGTAGCAGATAAATATTTATAATATATAGCAAATATTTTTGAATTATAACATAGTTATAATATAATTAATTAGTAATTTTATTTTTGATTAAAGAGTTTTTTTACATAATATATAATTAAGATTATATTTAATTTATGTATTGTTTAACTATTACTATGTTTAACAAAGGAATAAACATGGATGATCATTTTGATATTTGGAAACAAAAAGTATTACATTATGTTAATATTGAATAAACCATGTATAACTTTTTTTAAACAAAAGGGTGATTTCCTTATATTCAAAACCAAACAACAATAAACGGAATGTAGAGAATTCTATTCAGTTTCCAAGTTAAAACCAAACAAATTTTTTAATCAAGGATAACCCTCTATTCTCTTTCTTGATTTCATTCCGTTTCCATTGCGCGGGATGAACACACCTTTAATTCATTTAGTGATATTATATAAGATCTCATGAATTTGACAAACTCTGTTTAATGTGAAAATAATTAATATTGTTTGTTCTAACTTGATCCGATCGCCGTGCACGCCGATGCTGAATCGAAAGTACACATTTTATCAAAAAAGGAAAAAAAAAATTAACAGTACACATATATGCCATAAATACAAAACAGTTATGCAAATGGTAATCTTACACTAGCTAGGATTACACAAGTGCTCAACTTTTGTGACCATGACATTATCGGCGGCCACTACTCTTTAAGAGTATTGTAAAATCAAGGAAACCTTGTATGATAAACTAGAATAAAAAAAGTGAAAGATCGGAGGATTTTTACTTGGGACCAATTGATTTTTTATTCCTCCCTCCACCAACTCAATTATCCGGTTGGACTAACCATAACAACTCGGTACTATACAATGTCATTGTACTAGAAGTGATGGAATTAGAAAGGTGATGTTGATTTAACTATATATAGTCCAATCTTACCATGATTGATTTTGATCCATCAATTGATATCTTTAATTTGATGACCGATCTCTTCATATCGTGCTTAATTCCTCTTCTTATCCATCCACCACACTAACCCCCCAAATTATATAGTTTTCACTAGTAAATGCTTAATTTGTCTGAAATTAATCATAATTCTTTATGAGTATTTATATATATTTTAGCCACTTGATTATGTAAGTTTTGATTATTAGTTGCAACTTGGATGTGCAGATGTTAGCGGAGCAAGGACTTCCGAAAGAAGTAAAAAAGGCCAACCTCAGCCCGCCAGCCAATTGAGGATAAGATTAACAGCTGCCGACTCAGCTACAACGTGAGTGGTGCGAATAACAATACAGTAATGATAATGAACAGATCAGAGCAGTTTATCTTGTAATGTAGGTATGGAATGTTAATTCTTCTAGGAGTATGACAAATTATTATGAGGAGAGTGAACCTGGTGATATATATAATCCACTGCTATTCTTTTTGTCTTGACGCTAAAGCTAGGTAATAGTTAATGGTAAATGATTAAGGGTTTGTTTTCAAACAAATTTAGGTCATCTCTTGTCCGATTCAACGGTTATAATTGACGTTAATAATTGTTAATGATTGTGTATAAATGTTTTTATTATAAGTAACTACTTGAATGAAAGGAATGTGTATGTACTAACTTAATTAAATATTATAGTTAAGAATAAATATAGTGAAATAATATGGCTAATTTGAGGAAATGTTAAGTCACATGTAGTTCAAGAAACTTTATTAAGGGCCCGTTCTATACCCGCGATTGTCTATTAAGCTCATTTTTTCAAAAAAAAATGCATAACAGATGTTAGTCATTGAATGGACAAATTCTTAGTGCCATACACATGTCTGATTTGTATTCCTTAACTATAATCGTCTTTATAGAAACACAATAATAGTTGTGTTTGTATGTTAGGAGCAAACGGCACCTAAATATAGAGTTCGAGATTAATTTACTTTAAACAAGCTACGATTATTGAAATTGGTGAAAAAAATCTTCATACCCTCGAAAACTAGAGTGAGTAAAGACCTTACTAATAGATCTAGTTGGACAATGTGAAACATTCAACTCAACTATCATTGAGCTTTTAAGGGCAAAATTTCAAGTACTTCTTTAAAAAATGTCGTTTTCATTATATTATTAAATTGTTCTTATATAACTATTGAGTATTGACCAAATAATATGAAATTTTAATATAATTTTAGACAAATATAACTTCTACAACTACAAATTATTAACAACCCAAATAAATTTAAGTAGCTATATATCTAGAGTTGTGTGAGCAATTCATACTATAAACTTAGACAAAGCTAACTTATCCCATTATTTTGTTAGATTATCCGATAAGTTTATTTGATTAGTTAGTTTTCTTTATATGTCACATACATTAATTGTTATATCAACTATTTTTTTCTTCCATTTTTTCTAGTCTCAACTGATAACTGACATCAATTAGATGTTTAAAATTATAAAAGAATGGACCCTTAAAAGTATAGCTACAAATAAAGGTCACTTATAAACTTACATAAATATCTATTGAGCAAAATAGCCCAACAAATTACCGCGCCTAAAGTGTCTTGTTGTTGTTGACAGGGACAACATCCTGATCCATAAAATGGAGGACCCCCACGTGATTATGACACGTGCAGTTCAAGATGTCTCCTCTTTCTTTCCCTCTGTCTTGTTGACCGGTCCTGATCAAATGGTAGGAGTAGGAAGGACACTGTATATTTAGCATTATAATCTAGACTAATCGTCGGTATTATCCGGCCACGTGTCAACCAGGCTGTGCTTTATGCTAAAGGCAAAGAAATTGGATTCACCCACTCTTATAGGGTTTCTAAAAGAGAGTTCTTTAATTCATCTTACATCTTCTCATTTTCATCTTATCATTTAGTTTTTTTATATATCACTATAGATAAAATTCACACCATTTTAAACGTCAATGGTAGTTAATATATTTTTAGATGTTATTTCATATAAAAAAATTTATTATTTAAAAATTATATCTAAATATCATTCATTATAATAACAAAGTTTCTTAACCTTCTCTTTTAACTAACAACCAATAAATGATCTATTTTCAAAAAAAAAAACCAATAAATTATCACTATTTTGATATTAGAAAATATATAAAATTGAGAGACACATATAGATGAAGTCTATTTTTTCATAAAAAGTATGATTCTTCGTTATGAACCAATGAGATATAAATGGGGGAATCCATACCATAGTTGAATATTTTTTAATTTCTTACTGACACACGTGTGGATGAAATTCACATCATTATGGATGCCCTTACATAACAAACAAATTGTTATCATTTAATCTACCGGGTTTTGCATCCAGCTTTTTAGTTTATGGAGTCATCATGTAAAATATGTCGTCAGTTTTTTAGAATACACAGTCATTAATATGTAGACAATATTCTGGAATTCACAGTCGCTTTTTTTTCTTCAATTTTCTCTATGAGGACAATCAGAGGTATTTTTGACGGTTTAAATAATATTTTTGAATATATCTTGAATTTATGATGTTGTCATTTTGTGTGACTAGTCAAACATCCTCGGGCTTTTTTGGCACGGGACAGGGCTTCAAAGTCGTCTGTTTGTCACCTGTTCCTTCTGAACTGGTCCAAAACGAACATAAAGCTGGACATCCATTTTTTGCCCATTTGATGGATAAAGGGTCACTCACGACCATTTTTTTTCATTTTTGTTAATTCCAAATTCAGTTTCGCTTGATTTAAATCATTCCTAAAACTATTTATAATCATACTTTAACATAAAACAATCAAGTTGGAATAACACTTTTATCTTCTTATCATAAATGGTTATCTAAGACTTTTATTTTATTCGATATACCAAATTTCAAAACAGAATTTCTACCACTTCGTAACCTAAAAAGTTAACTGCATTTATGATTGTAAATTCTAAAAAACCGTTTGCATATTTTTCATAATGGCTTGTCAACTAAAAATCTGAGTGTAAAAATGAAAACTATATCATGTGTTTTATATTTTGGAAAAATTCACAATATAGTGCCATACCCTTAAAAAGTTTCATAATTCATTATGTACCCCGATTTTAGAACTCGTTCTCCATATGCCCATAAAATGTTTTGAAATTCAAGATGTACCCCTACTCTGTAAAATAACCTTAAAATAATGACTATTTTACAACATTGTAATTCATGTTTCAAGCTCTTATATGCCACTTTTTTAATCGGTGCATTTTATGATATTTCCAAAAAAGATTAAAATTTATAAAAGTATAAATAATTACATAAAGTAATCAAAAGAGAAATATAAGTATAAAAAATAAGATACAAAATTGAAAGAAAATTTATAATTCTAAAATATTAGAGATACACAAAACTTCAAACAATTTAAATTTTTCTTTTTGTTGTTTCTTATTTTACCTTCATTGATTATTTATCAATCTTTTTCATTAAAATATTTGTAGTTATGATTAGATAATATATATATATATATATATATATATATATATATATCTATATATATAATATAGATATATATATATAATATGTCAACTTATAAAAAAAACCAATCTAATGAATTATATAACTTAATTAGAAAATTGGGGCACCATGCTACACATTAAGGGCGCGCTTGTTTTGGGGTAATCAGGATCCTGCTGTTTATTTTACCAGTTTTTCCTATTTTTAGCAAAAATAAAGAGAATAAGATTACCCCAAAACCTTATATCTTGATTCTTCACCCATACTAGGTAATGAGATTGTCTTTCCCTAGTACACGTTGACCAGAGACATATGACCATTGACCGATGACTAATGACTGTTGATGGGCGATCGGTGAATATTGATCGACCATCAATCCGACAGCCAGCAACCGTTGACAATTGACCGGTTATTTATTTCATTTCCCCCAGCTCAAACAAACAACCAGGAAAATTAAAGGGAATTCTTTTCCATTCCCTTTCCTGATTCCATTATGTTTCCCTTGCTCGAAACAAATACCCCATAATTTTGTTTTTGTTTTTTAGAATTAATATTTGTAATTAATATTTTACTTCATGGCTTCATGGAGACACTTTTAATATAGAAGAGCCGGCCAGAAGCAAGCTGAAACAGGGATAGCTGAGCAGCGGCTACCACTATTATGGCCGACTAGTGGCCACTCAGCATCTATGTGCTCTCTGGCCACTAGTCGACTATAGGGTCTTTGGCCATTACACTACTACAACTTTGCTTTTGAAGATAATTTTTAGATTATCAATCGGTGCAACTATATGTTGCACAAAAAAGATATATCAAATAGGGCAACTTTAAATTGCACTACCTTACCATAGCAAAGGGTGCACAATGCAAAACTTGCACTAAGTGCACTGATATGTGTTGCCCTATATGTCATGGTATTACAACAACAAAGATTAAACAGAGAAAATGGAACTTTTTCTCTAATAGAGAGGATCTATTGGTGCAACATGGTCTTTACACTAATTGATGGCATCTAATAGGGCAGCAACTGTATGCTGCACCACTAATAGGCTTATCAATTGGTGCAATTTTCCATTTTGCTCTATTTAAGTTGGGGTTAAAAGAGCAATTTCATTAGTGCGCTTATTTACTCGCCCTATTTGATGGTGCCAAATTGTGCACATAGTCGGAGTCACACCATTAGTAAATTCTATAATATTATCGAATATTGATCAATAGGCGGGATTTCACACTTGCACTAATTGATGCCATCAAATAGTGCAATTTTTCTTAACGCACCATTAGTACATTTCTAGTTCATCAAAAACATCTCAATTGTTGTAAATTTTTTTGCACTAACACCCGCACTTATGAAAACAATTGGGAACCAGTGATATACCATAACCTCTCTTTTATTCACTTACCGTCGTCTTCTTCCTCGCACACCAGATTGTAGACGGGGCTGAAAATACTTAGAACCAGTATATTCTTCTCTTCATTCGCAGTGGTCTTCTACATTGCACCCCAGATTTAAGACAGGGCTGAAAATACTTCAAACCAGTATATTCTTCTCGACATTCACGGTGGTCTTCTTCATTACACACCAGATTGAAGATGGGGCTGAAAACATTTCAACCGGTATCATATTCTCTTCACTCATGGTCGTCTTCTTCTCTTTACTCATTATCCTCTTCTTCTCTTCACTCATGGTCCTCATCTTTCTCATACCCCAGATTGAAGATGGGGCCGAAAAAACTTCAAACCGGTAATATACTCTAACCTATCTCTTTCTCTTTTCTTTTCTCCCCACTCACTAAAAATGATAAGATATGAAAGGATTTCATCATCAAATAAATTTCAAAAATGTGAAAGGCTGATGTAAATGTTATACACATTGTTGAGAAATGGTATGTTTTTTTTTCTGCTCAAGTAATAAATACTATTGTGAATGAAATACTAAAATTATCACAGACAAATAACTATTTCATTATATTCAATTTAATAACATCTGTCTTTGTGGATAACATATTTTGAAGGTACTTGCTAATGTACATTTTATGTATGCCCAATAATCTGGAATCGAAACCTGATGGTACTTTAGAGGTGAAGCATGTACAAGCTAAGAAGCTTACTAACTCTGTTGATAAAATTAATCTAACTATGTTATATTTCTCATTGGTTTGAACATATGTTTGCATCTTTGTTGCAGTAACTGAGGACAAATGTTTGGCATGATGTTCGAGAAACCTGATTTAAGATAGAGACTTGCATTCCTAGGAAAGGTTGAGAAATACTAACGCATGTATGTACATTGTTTGGTGGGTTGAATGAATGTATGTACATTGTTTGGTTTTTTTCATAACTAAAGCTGGGTTGAATGAATGCATATTCATACTATTTGGAGAGTTCTTGTCATGATTGAACTTGTAATCTTCATGGAAGTTAGAATGCAATTTCATACTTACCCCACACATGACTCATGCACTCTTCCTTTTTATCACTACATGTTTCTATATTACTATTAGCTCCTCTATTTTCAAGGTTTATCTTGCAAGTTGGTATTCAACCACTAGAATTTTTTACAGGTATACATATATATGTAATCTGCATCAATATACATTCTTATTTTTTCTTTGCCAACAATAAACAATTTATAGATTTTGCCTAATGTACGTACTTTTTAGATGGGTTAATGTCTTGATATATTGGCTGGAAACAGAATAATTTTAATGAAATAGGCGGATTATCAACCAATGCCACAACCCTTACTCTTTATGAGATTATTCATGTCTGCAGCAAACATATTCAGTATGACTATTGTATAATAACTAGTGGTCTTTTTTTCCAATGATACTATAGTATTTGATTGTCATTTTACTGCTTCTTGTCACATTTATAGTATAATGTGTATTTATTTGTAAACGTGCGCTGCTTGCTTATAGTTGAGATTGATGGTTCTGATCTTAAGTTTGATGCTGGTGATAAATGGCATGAAAAGGCTAAAAAAAACCGTGAATGATGGAACAGGTACAGAGAACAAGGGACTGATTTACAAGCACTAGTACAAAAATGCATATTTCGGTGGCCCTATTTCGGCGGTTGTAGAGAAAACCGCCGAAATAAGTGTCTTTTTCCAGATCTCAGAGCCCTATTTCAACAGTTATCTCTGCAACCACCGAAATAATTTCGGGGCGTTTCTTGGGATTTGTTTTCAAATTTTTTGAAATACCGCTTAAATTTCAGTCTATTTCATTACATATTTGCTTGCCCGCCTCATCTCTTCTCTCACTACTGTAATTTCACATCCCTAACTGGCTAGCATGGTCTGCATCTTTCTTCGTCACTTTCTCTGACGTGATTTCGCAACCCAAATTGGTGGCTCTCTATTTATCCCCTTCTCTCACGGTAAATTTGTAACCCTAACTGGTGAACACACATGCTCTACGCACCTCTCTTCATCCTCTTATCTCACCATAATTTTGCAGGCGAACATACATGCTCTGCGCCTATGTTCATTATCTTCTCTCATGGTAATATGTTGAGTTAACATATATTGTGTAACGGTTATGTTAACCCTTTTCCCTATATACCCCTTCTGAGATAACAGTGGTATATATCTTAGTAATAGTACATTAGTATATATACCCCTGGTTTGTAAAACTCTCCCTGTAATATAAAACATTCTCGATATATGAAAATACATGTGTTTAGATTTCGTAATGGTATCAGAGCTAATTAGCCTTCATCCTTTCATCGCCAGAGCGAGAATTCAAGATTAGAATAAGCTAGCTTGTTTTTTTCCTCGATCAAGAATGTCGGACAAGGATGATGGCAAGAATGACGCTTCTGGAGCGAAGAACAAAGGCATTGCGGAGACAAAATTTGAGCTGGATTCACAAGATCCTCTCTATCTCCACCCAAACGACAACCCAGGAATGAAGATTGCGCACGTCTTCTCCGGGAAAGGGTTTGGCGTGTGGAAAAGGGCTGTCACGGTCGCCTTGAAAGCGAAAAGCAAATTCGGCTTGCTTGATAGGACGATCACGGCACCGGAAAGAGAAGACCCCAAATTCGGAGCATGGGAGAAATGCAACAATATGATTATCGCCTGGCTGTCACAGAGCATGACTCAAGACATTAAAATCTGTTCTTCATTATTCGGAAGCTGCTGATGCGTGGGACATGCTTTGCAATCGTTACGAACAGGCGAATGCGGCGGAGATTTATGCCCTAAAAAAGGAGCTGGGCAAAATCGAACAAGGAGAAGATCCCGTTTCTGTCTATTACACCAAGATGAGAAGGATGTGGGATGATCTTCAAGTTCTTGACAAGAAACCTAGTTGTACCTGTAGCGCCAAGAAGGGATACGCGGATCTTCACCAACGGGAGAGAACGATGCAATTTCTGATGGCTCTCAATGACAGCTATTCACATGTCGCTAGCAATATCTTGTTGAGGGATCCGCTGCCGACATTGGAGCAAACCTATTCGCTCATTATTCAAGAGGAGAAGCGGCGACAGAACTCAACTCGAAACGGGTCTCCCAGTCAAGAAACCCTAGCCCTTGCAGCGAATAAAACCAAGAATGTCACATATCAAACCCCGAAGAAGATGTTCAAGGACCCCAACAAACTGACGCTCCATTGTACCAAATGTCAAAAAAAGGGACATACGAAGGAATCCTGTTTCGAGATAGTCGGCTACCCAGATTGGTGGAAGAAGAAGACTTTCCAGTCGCCGGTGTTGTCACAACCGCCATAGACAGTGCTTCCCCATGACTTACGAATAGTACTTCTCCTATATCTGGGCTAAATTCTCAACAGTACGACCGCCTGATGGAGTTGCTCCAGAGAGACTGTAACACCAAAAGCATAAACGAGGAATGCTCCTTCTCAGGTACATCACTTATCCATAATTGCAAAGTGACTGCACAATCTGAATTTTTTGGTACCCAATCATGGATAATTGACACTGGTGCTTCTGAAAACATGTGTTGGGATGCGAATTTATTTGTTGATATGCATAACCTGACTGAAAAACGTGAGATAGCTATGCCTGATGGGCATACACATCTTGTTAGTAAATATGGTAATGTTCGTCTCAGTGAACAATTGTCCTAAATGATGTTTTGCTTGTTGAATCTTTCAAGTTTAACTGTTATCAGTAAGAAAACTAGTTCAACAAGTATGCCTTGATGTGTGCTCAGTGAAAATAATTTGCTATCTGCAGACCATGAATCTGATGCTTCTCTACTATTGGGAATGTTGTAGGAGGATTATACATCTGGCTAATCAAGCCATGAATAATTTGGTATGCAATAGGCTGGTATAGGAAGTAGGATTACATGTTCCAATATAACCAAAAGCAAACGAAAGCTTGGCTTTGGCATGTTAGATTAGGTCATGTTCCCTTTCATAAACTCTCTGTTTTAGATTGGTGCAAAAACAGATTTACCTGATTCAACAGCTTGTGAAACTTGCTGTAAGGCAGGGTCTATAAGACAAGCTTTTCCCGATTCTATAATAAAGTAACTGCATGTTTTGATCTTCTTCATGTTGATGTATGGGGACCATTCAAGGTCCCCACTATGATAGTTGCCATTATTTCTTAACTGTTGTGGATGATTTTTCACGAAGCACCTGGACACACTTAATGAGACAGAAATCTGATGCTTTTCATGTTTTAATTTCCTTCATTAAACTTGTTGAACGACAGTTTGATAAGAAGGTTAGGAAAAATTAGAAGCGATAATGCCCTGGAGCTAGGATCTAGCAATGAGGGAATTAAATTCTTCCACGATAATGGGATCATACATCAAACAAGTTCGCTCATACTCCCCAACAAAATGGGGTAGTAGAGTGCAACATAAGTACCTTCTTGAAACAGCTCGGGCCTTATTCTTTCAATCTAACCTAACTCTAGAATTCTGGGGTGAATGCATTAGATATGCCACTTACTTAATAAACAGGTTGCCTTCTAGATCCATCGAAGGTCTCACTCCTTATGAAAAGTTGTACAACCAAAAACCAGATTATGAATGCCTGAAAGCATTTGGATGTCTCTGTTATAAAACTGATGTTAGGCCACACAAATCCAAGTTCGAACCTCGTGGAGTGCATGTGCCTATCTTGGTTTAGCTGATAATAAGAAAGGCTTCAAAGTTCTAGACTTAACAACAAAAACTGTAACAATTAGCAGGGATCTCATTTTCCATGAAACTATCTTCGCCCTACATACAAAATCTCACAATTCTGATAAAGACCAGTATGACCAAGAGCAGTATACTGAAGAATTATACAGTTTTGTTGAGGAACCAATCCTACACACAAATCCACAGACTGAACCTAAACACACTCCATCAGATCCTTTACCCACCGACCCCACAGACATAGCTGAAATAAGCACCACAAAAATTCCTAAAATGTCTCAGCCATGTACTACTGTTCCCACACAACAACATCATATAGCACCTCCAGCTACATCAACCCTAGATACTGAACCAACCCAAGAGATTGATACCAGTAACACCCTGAGAAGATCCAGTAGAGAAAAGTCTATTCTCACACATTTACAAGACTATTTCCTAGGACAAGCCAGTCTTCCTTCAAGTGACATCTTAGTAATATCTTATGTGAAAGGATGATTCACAAAGACATAGAAAGCACCAATCGTCTATCTGGTTCTGTTGTGAATATTCCAGCCACAAACACTATAGATACCACAACCCTATTATCCCATTCTCATTCTGTTCTAAACAATGTCCATTCTCTCAAAGAACCTAAAACTTACAACGTAGCCTCTAGAAACCCCCATTGGGTAGAAGCTATGAACAAGGAATTCCAAGCCTTACAAACAAACAAAACATGGACAGTTGTAGACAAACCAGAAAACAGAAGAATAATAGGATGTAAAAGGGTGTTCAAACTGAAATTCAAAGCTGATGGTAGCCTGGAACAGTACAAGGCACATTTAGTTGCCAAGGGCTATACTCAAAAATATGGTGAGGATTATTGGGAAACTTTTTCTCCTGTAATCAAAATCACTACAATTCGAACCCTTGTGGCAATAGCAGTAAAAAGACATTGGCAAATAGACCACTTGACATTGACATTAACAATGCGTTCCTCCATGGTGACTTAGAAGAAGAAGTTTACATGGAAATACCGGAGGGAATGAAAGATCTTTATAAAGGAAAAGTGTGTAAATTGCACAAGTCCTTATACGGATTAAAACAGTCCTCAAGGCAATGGTATGAAAAGCTATCTGTTTTTCTACAATTGCAAGGGTATGTCCAATCCAAAAATTATTACTCATTATTCATCAAATATGATGGTTCCTTCCCAACATTTATTGGCATTTATGTTGATGATATGATCATAACTGGTAATAACCCAACAGAAATTGTCAATCTAAAACAGAAGCTAGATAAAAGATTCAAAATAAAGGATCTTGGCAAGTTAAGCTATTTCTTGGGAATGGAGTTTTTATACACTGCAGGTGGAATAATACTTACTCAAAGTAAGTATGCTACAGAACTTGTGGCAGAATACATTTCAGAAGACTCCAGGACAGCTTCTGTACCACTACCAACAGGGAGCAAACTGGAGACAATTCAGGGAAGTATTATTGCAAACCCAAGTCACTACAGAAGGTTACTTGGTCGTATAAATTTTTTGACTAACACACGTCCTGATTTATCCTTTCCAGTGCAACACTTGAGTCAGTTTATGCATCAGCCACAAGAAGAACATCTCACAACAGCATATCACCTGTTGCAGTACATCAAGGGCACCATCCAGTAGGGAATATACTACAGACATAGCACCGACCTGGACTTGACAGCTTACTGCGACGCAGATTGGGCATGCTGCTCTGTCACACGGCGGTCCATCAGCGGCTACATCATACTCCTGGGAGGTGCTGTAATCAGTTGGAAGTCAAAGAAACAAGAAACGGTTGCTCTCTCTACAGTAGAATCAGAGTACCGCTCAATTCGTCGAGTAACCACTGAACTGACCTGGTTGTCGCGTCTGTTACATGAGCTGGGAGTAGAAGAAGTTGAACCAATCAAAGTCAACTGCGACAACAAAGCTGCAATCTTCATTGCGAGGAACCCGGTCTTCCATGAGAGGACCAAGCATATCGATGTTGACTGCCACCTTGTTAGAGAAAAACTGCAGAGTGGTCTGATTGTTCTCAACTACACACCAGGACAGCAACAGCTAGTTGATGTACTGACCAAGCAAGTCACGGCAAAGGAGTACCGACAATTTCTCCAACAGACCTGCACTTCTTTCCCTTCACGAGCACTACGTTAGTCAGGGGGAGTGTGTTGAGATCGTTTTCCAGCAGTAAAGAGTTACAAGAATTGTGCACTTATCTGCCCTACTTCTTGAGGGGGAGTGTTGAGTTAACATATATTGTGTAACGGTTATGTTAACCCTTTTCCCTATATATCCCTCCTGAGATAACAGTGGTATATATCTTAGTAATAGTACATTATATATACCCCTGGTTTGTAAACTCTCTCTGTAATATCGAACATATTCTCGATATATGAAAATACATATGTTTAGATTTCGTAAGGTTTTGATGTAAATTATGGGCGATGTGGAGTGAATCTGTCTTTGACTGTCTCTGTATTTCCTCTCTGTTTGTTCTTGCGGTCTGTTTACACATTGGAATCCCTACTGGGAACTTACCATGTAATTTCGCTACTGTAAGTAGCCCTATGATAAAAAAAGCTGACCTCGTACGCTCAGTCGTATTTTCACTTCACGCAGTCGGAATTTAAATTTTTTTACGATAATGCCATTCCCTCAAAATGTTTTAATAATTACAATACTTACCCAAAACTTATGACATATTACGAGGAGCCCCCAAATTTCATTATATAAGGAGGGTGAATATGTTTTGAAATAAAACAATCTTGATTGTTTTACTATTTGAACATGAAGTAGATGATAGTTAATGTCGATGATTCTAACTCACACTACTCGTAAATGGGAAAACTAATTACTTAATAAGTAATAACACAAATATCAAACAAATTATCAAGAAAGTATATCATAACGAAGTAGACGAGAAGATGAACGCGTCGGAGCAAACGGATCGACAAACTGGGCTATAACGAAGAAGATATAGTGATTTTAAGACCGAAACCCGGCACCGGCGCCAACAGAGAAGGGTTGGGGCCAGTGCCGGTGCCACCTCTTCCTTTTCGGCCCCGGCCATTCTTACCGGCGCTGGCCCTTCTCTGTTGACGCCGGCGTCGGGTTTCGGTCTTAAAATCGCTATATCTTCTTCGTTATAGCCCTGTTTGTCAATCCGTTTGCGCCGACACGTTTGTCTACTTCGTTATGATATACTTTTTTAATAATTTGTTTGATATATGTGTTATTTCTTCTTAATTACGTAGTTTTCCCATTTACGAGTAGTGTTAGTTAGAATCATCGACATTAACTATCATTTACTTCTTGTTCAATAGTAAAACAATCAAGCCTGTTTTTTTATTATAGTTATTGACATTGACTATCATCTGCACTAATTTCATGACCGTCGAATACAAATCTATCTAAATTTAACTAACCAATGATTTAGACACCGATCTAATTAGTTAGTTATCAACATTTACTACCATGGACTTCTAGTTCAGACAGACTATTAGGGATGATGGTAAATTAGTATTGACGTGAGAGGTACGGCAAGTGTAGGCTGCGGAATAGCCAATCAAGCTTGTTCCATTCTAATTAATTAATGATTTGGACACCGATCTAATTAGTCAGATGTATCGACATTAACTATCATCGACTTCTTATTCAATAGTAAAACAATCAAGCCTATTCTATTCTAATTAATAGACAATTTGGACACCGATCTAATTAGTACATGAAATTAATGGAAATGATATACAATTTTGATGACTTTCAAATAGATTCTTCCTCAACGGACGTGAAACTAGTGGAAATGATAGACAATTTGATGATTTTTAAATAGATTCTTCTTCAATCGATATGAAATTAGTTGCAATGATGGACAATTTTGACAATTTTCAAATAGATTCTTCTTCAACGGATGTGAAATTAGTGGAAATGATAGACAATTTCGATAACTTTCAAATATATTTTTCTTTGACGATCATGAAATTAGTGCAGATGATAGTCAATGTCGATAACTTTAATAAAATAAAACATGCTTTATTGTTTTACTAATGAACAAGAAGTATGTATATGTAAATGTCAAACATATTACAACTTGTGCACTTTACGTTGATTGAGACCAGTGTTGTCAGTAAAAACTATGTATATTTAAATGTCAAAAAAAATGCAGCTTGTGCACTTTACGTTGATTGAGATCAGTGCTCTCCGTAAGAACTATGTATATGTAAACGTCAAAGGGTACGATTTCTGTTCTCGCACTGTGATCATTGGTGAACATTATAAAAGGGTGAATGAGATTGGGTTGCCAATAGAGATAGCTCAAAAAATGACTTCTAAACACAAAGTTAATAACAGAGACTGGTGCCTGTCCGTCATGTCCTAAAGCTTGGCTCGAGTAGATGAGAACTCTATTTATAAGCAAAGGATAAGGTTTCTCTTCTTGCAATGTGATCACTGGTGAACAATATAAAAGGGTGAATGAGATTGGTTTGTCGATGGAGATAGCTCAAAAAATGACTTTTGAATACAAAGTTGATATCACTGAAAGTCGATGGTAGTTATTGTCGACACATCTAACCATTTGGATCGATGTTCAAATCATGTTAATTAGAATATTTACAACTACATGTACAAATAATTCTCAACAAACAATACAACTCAATCATCCGGTAGATGAATGTCAGCTCCCGGTTCGGCCAGAGGAAACAACTGTAGCCAGTGCTCGTGTCGTGGAGTGTATATAGATGCATAATATGTCTATGTTAACTGATTCGTCATCGAATTCACCATCATTCTCACTCTAAGCAGAAACAATCAATACTTCCGTCCAGTCACGTGATACTACTCACAAATGGGAAAACTACGTACTTAAGAAGAAATAACACATATATCAGACAAATTATCAACAAAGTAGATCATAACGAAGTAGACGAAAAGACAAACACGTCGGCGTAAATGAATCGACAAACAGAGCAATAACAAAGAAGATATAGCGATTTTAAGACGGAACCTGGCGCCAACAAAGAAGGGCCGACGCCGACGCCGGCGCCGGTAAGGAAGGAACGACGCAGGTGCCGAAGAGGAAGAGGGGGGCACCGGCGTCGGTATAGATGGGACGGCACCGCGCCGTGTGTGATAAGCCGGCGGCTGCGCCGGGTTCCGTCTGCTACTCGGGGGATCATTTTTTGCTTTTTTCGGACAGTTTTTAACAAATTTTGTCTACATAAGCACTTAAATTGGTCATTTTCCGAGTGAGTGTATTGGTAATCCGACTACGCGTAATGAAACTTTGATGCATCTCGTAATATGTCACAAATTATAAGTAATTATGGTAATTTTTGAAAAATATTGAAGCAAAGGCAAGACTGTCATTTTTCGACTGAATGAATTGGAATTACGACTGCACGTAACAAAAAAAAGTCCTTCATGAGTAATAAAGAATCGATCTTTCGAGAGTTGTCACCGTTATAACTATTAAAATTTAATCATTTATAAAAATACCAACACATTATATACAATCATCTATAGACAAAGTTGACATGTAGCTGCCACAGGTAGCGTCCCTAATTTCTTGCGGGCACCCCGCTATATCTAATCTATGATCAATTATATAAACTTGACAGCTAAGTGTAACTAATTATATGTTAACCAAGGGATCATAAATAGGCCGGCCGTCCCCACTAAGCGTTATTATAGTTCAAGATGTCACATAAGATCGTACTATTATCAAATATAGGATGGGATATTAGATTTATTTTGCGAATCTAGGTTAGGTAGTGAAACCTCATTAGCTCCCCAATTGCCCTTTGATATATAGGCCGGCCGGCCGGTGACTTCTCCACATTTTATAATGCATCACGCGCCAACAGTGCTTTTTATACTAAATCTCAAGTCCTTTTCTCCTACAGAAAGTGCGAGCATTGTTTTACCGTACGACCCTTGTTTTACTGTTAGCAGCTCGTCAACAACGTTATAAATAGAAACAAATAGCTATAGTCCCTTAACGTGGTACCCGTTTTCAGTCATATATCCAACTATTTGAACTATCATTTCACAAAACAAAATGCATTTCATTCTTGTTCATGGAGCATGCCATGGACAATGGTGCTGGTACAAGCTCAAGCCTCTGATTGAAGGTTCGGGGCATAGAGTGACAGCCCTTGATTTGTCTGCCTCAGGAACCAACCTTCAGAAGATAGAAGATCTGAAGACAATGAAG
>JAIOTZ010000176.1:0-78725 GCA_023374045.1 Limonium bicolor | reverse complement strand
GAATCGTAGCTTACTAAAACTAGGTGAAGAGCAACAACAACGTGAGTGTGATGAGATGTTGTGTTTGGAAAACAGTAAACATATTCTTTGTTACACAATGACAATTGACGGGTTGTAGCGAGACATGGGGTTTCAGTTGGGTTGCTTTTAATGTGATCATCTATGCAATCTCGCAACTGAATTTTATGTTTAGTATAGAAGGAATAAAGCAGAGACACATCCTTGTGTTGTTACTTCATGAATGATGCTATTTCCTCCAGGGCTTAGCTTTGTGTGGTTTACTTCCAACTACCTTCCACTATGCATTCTCAGTCTTTGACTTAAATTTCTGCTTTCCATTTTTAAAGTTCTTTGGCTTTTCAGATTTGACTCCTAGAAGCCTCCATCAGTAAGATGGTTTGTTATGAATCGTTGGCTCGGTATATCATGCAATGCTCATCGTCCATACTACATTCGTAAATTTTTGTAGTTTCTCTAGAGGGGAACAAGTAGTTGTTTCGAAGTAAACAGACGGCCTGATCTGAATTGAGAGTGAAAAAGGAAAGCGCTTGTGTAGTTGTAGCTCGGAATATATACGAGGCGTCAGAATTTTTGCTTGTTTATCAACAGCTTGATTGGGTCACTTTTACTTATCGGGATTGTGTTGCAATGCCTGATTAACCTTCCTCAGTCTCTTTCATCACTTGGTAGTTTTGTGATGTATTCTCATTTTTGTTTTTAAGACTTCTTAAATATGCTTCAAATTCCTCTTGCAGGAGCAATGATAGAGTCCTCTTAACAGTTGCATGACTGTTCTGTAGAGCCAGAAAGAAGTAAGTGCTACAAAACTTCTTGCTCACTCTCATATGTCAGAATCAACCAGCATTTGATATCCCTATTTTAAGTGAGTCTTTACCTCATTGTTCATGTAGTTAAAGGTTGCTTAAATATTTGGAGCAACTACTGGAAAGTGATGAATTCAGAGAGAAGTGACAGGAGGAAGACGATGGGACAAGAAGAGTAAGATGAAACCGGTAAAACATACTTCTGTATTCAGTATTGGACACCTATTTATACTAGTACAAGGCAAAATTACCGTTCTACAAAAGTCTACAATAAGGAAAGAAATAGTGGAAGGATCGACCTCAGCATATGAAAGGAAACTAGCCTATTTATACTATAATAAATGTGGAAAGATCCACCTCAGCATATGAAAGAAATCTAGCTTATTTAGATTGTCACCATCATTTACATGTTTTGGACGTTCTGAAACCTGTGCATTGCCGATCCTTTTAAATTACAAAAGAGAATCTTGAAGAAGTTTCATCAATCATGCTCTAGTTTCATTTCTGGAAGAAGCATGTGCAGTTTGGTTTCTTTTAGAAGCGTTGAACTGCTAATATTTGGGTATCGTCATTTACATGTATTTGAAATAAATCGACTTGGTATCTCATAAAAAATAAAAGTCATTGACTTGGTGTTGCTTTATTCCTTCCAGCGGGACAAAAGAACTCTGTTGATTAATTGGATGGAAATTAAATTAGTAACTTTTATGTGTATCAATTAAGTCCCCGTTTGTTTGTCAGTATCCCAAAGCGTCTCAAAGCATCCCATTACTCTTTATTCTCTCTGGGGCATTGTTTTCTCTTGAACAGCTGATATATTGAGCCATGCTTCTCTGTAGCAGTACAACTAGTTATTACTAAGTTCTGTGCTTGGAAGAAGGCCCTGGTGTTGCTATCATTGTGATATGTTACCAAGTTCTGTTTAATTTCCTAGGTCTTTCCGTTAAGTGTGTGTCCCAAGTGCAGCCTACTTATTTGATTTAGTCAAGCATCATTACAGATTGTTATGTTCTGGTTTAAATGCTTGCGGATGTCTTGCTCGGAAGTTACCCATAATTTGAAAAACTCTCCAAATCGTCATATTAATAATGCAAGGTTGTGCTTGGGACATTTGGCTTGGTTATTGCTAAATTGTTTTTTTTTTCTCTTAACTTTTTGCTGATATCAATGTGCTTATGGTAAAAGTTTGTAGTATAAGATCTGTTAAACTTAGCGTGTTTACCATCAATTTCCTGCTTCTGTTTTAGCTATAGATAGTACTTGACCAAGTGTCAATTATGAGATGTTTTTTATTTTGATTTTGCTGCTGTAGTGAGGATTGTTTTCAGCAGCTTCGGGTACTTTATTATGGTGTTTCACAATCGGTTTTTCTGCTGCTTATGGAAGTATGTTTGGAAGATTTCTTCTGCACTTTATGGGTTACATAACAGCATGCTTAGGCTCTGGTTAAGACACTATTTTAGGTGAAAAGTTGACCATGTTCACGGTTTAAAATATAACCTTAAATGTCCTAAAAATTTGAGCTGTTTCTGTCTCGATTTCAGTTCAAATTGAAGAACTTCTCACCATTTCACCATTATTACATTTAGCCTTTGCTACTCCCTGCTTCAGGTAATAACTGTAAAATGTTATTGTATCGTTTTGTTTATCTCGAACCTAATCACCTTGTATAGAACTCTTTAACAGTGAGGAAAGTCGATCGAATCATTTATAACTTGATCATTTATAATGCTTGTAGCTTGACATGGCTTTGACAATGATATTGGAGAATCTTCAAACTTGACAGGTCATCCTACTTAGGTACATTCTTTTCATCTTCTGATGGGATGATTCGTGGCTGCCTCTTAATTACACTTCACTGGCTTGCTAATGTTGTTTGAGTGCTTCTTTGTAAGCATAATGTTGCTACACTTCTAGAGTTATTACACTACAGTATTGGAGCTGCATTTTGCTTCTGTTTTAGTTGTTATAAAATGCATATTTTGAGTGTTTAAAATCTAGATACCCAACCTATAATAAGCTATCAGTTATGATTAGGTTATGGTCTAATAATTTGCTATATTTACGTTGTTACATTGACCATTAGTTGTGTTGTTTTAAGAATGGTTTGCAATCTGTTTTTGCACTTTCGTTTGGAATGTATTTTCACTGCTGAAAATTGAAATTTTCTGCAACTGTCAAAGCTTAGACTAACCGTAATATTAAGCTTGCTGTGATCATCTGTCTTACAAATTTAATGTCAACGCACTAACCATGTTAAGGTTTGTTCAAGCGTGTATTTCAGCATTTCATTGACTATGTTTATGCTTCAGTTCTGCTTCTGATTAAGCCACATTATATGCCTGGTTGAACCTGCTTATGTGGGGCGTAATTAAGCCTTGTGTATCTGTTTTGAATTATGCTCACACTTCACTTGCTTGCTGCTGCTGTTTGAGTGCTTCTTTGTAAGAGTTATGCTGCTACAATTTAGAGTTAGTACACAGCAGTATTCAAGCTGCATTTTGCTTCTGTTTTCAGCTGTTATAAAATCAAGAAACCTGACCGATAATAAGCACTTGATTATGATTAGGTTATGGTATGAAAATCTGTCTGATGTTACATTGACCATTAGTTCCGCTATTAAATGCATTAATTGTTATAATGATTAAGTTATTATTAGCTGTTGTTAAATGTTCCACTCCTGAATAATGCATTCACTATATTTCTATTCGAAGCTATTACTCCGTCACCACATTGCTTCATCCTCTGATGCACCGTAGTACACTTGAACACTTCTTAAATATCTCAATTATTTTAAATTTCAGGTGTATGGATTCTTTCACAATGTTTTCTTTACATACACTATGAAGGAACTCAACCTTATGAGAAGAGAATTGACAGAACTTCTGATTGGGCACCTTTAGCGCGTATGTACTTAAACTTTGTATTATACTAGTTGCTTTCTTGAACACTTCTAACTATATAATATACTTGTTCTAATATTTCTACTTGTTTCAAATATTAGGTGCATGAATTCTCTCATTATTTGCGAATAGCTACATCATGAAGAAAGTCGACCTTGTAAGAGAAGAATTGACACACTGTTGTATTCACACTTCTTGTGCTTTTATGATACTTTTGAACTCATGTAATTATATAGTAGATTCTCTTTTTGTAAAGGCCTACATGTCTGTAAGGAATTTTAGGATTGTTGTTGAATTTTGTGCAATATATATAACAAGGTGTATATGGCAAATTAATTCAGAAACTGTTTGCAAGTTGGTGTGACCGCACATATTCAATGTGTTGGACAGAGATTGATTGTTGACCGTAAATATGGGGTGAAACTGATTTTTTTTTAAAAAAAATCATTTTTATAACACGGTTCGTATGAATAATGGTGTTATAAAACAACAAAATTTTGGTGGGTAAAGCATTTTATAACACGGTTTGCTAAACCAACCGTGTTATAAACGTCATCTCCCTTCAAATTCTCTGGTGTTAACCAAGTTTATAACACGGTTATTTAAAAAAAAACCGTGTTAAAACACTTTTATAACACGGTTCAAACCGTGTATAAAAACCGAAATTATACCTCCGCAGTATATACACACCTCATAACCGGTTTATTTAGCAAAACAACCGTGTTATAAAATGTTTTTTCTACTAGTGAGATCTGTAACTTTCTCCCTAGTTCATCAATTTCACTGATTTTCCACTCGTTTTTAGAGTTACATGTCTAGTTTAAAATCTGATAGGTTTCATGGATTGAATCGCTCTCAGTTGGCACAGTTGATCCGCGAAGAGGCTTACTCGATCTGCACATAAAATCATAACTTTTCCAGAAAAACTCAATTTATAAACTCGAATCTTTCGACTCAGATTTCTTCGTGTGTATTACGTATTAGGTCGAGATCTTTTGTCGGATTATAGAGCTATATGTCTTCTATTTATTAAGCCCAAAACCTTAGCCTAACTCGATCTACACTGTATTTTGTAGATTCGCAAAGTTAGACCCTCAGTCACTTGTAAAGTCGAAAACTTTCCAGAAAATTTTAACAGATCTCCTCGCCGGTGCTATTCCGGTATATTTCCGATCAATTCCACCGATATTGACACTCGCCTTTACATTTCCGGTCATACCTAGTTGTTGATTTAATCTATTACGCACTACATTGAGAGAATTTGTCGGAATTCGAACAAACTGAGTATAAACCCTAGGTTCGAACTACCCAGAATCAAAATCATAACACACTGCATTATAGTTCATGAAATCGGTACCATTGAAACCGCCATTCAATTTCGAGTCGAACAAAACAAGAATCACTAAATTTTGTTCTGTAGATTGAGAGAAATCAACCGATTTCTATTTGTAGTGTGTTGGGGTTTTTCTGATGAACTCGTGAAATTTGGGCCGTCCGATCGTACGTTATGAGAATGGACGGCCGAGATTAAAACGTAGAAGTTTAATGATGTTTTAAGTCAGAAATATATTACAAAATAATACTCTAACTTGTTGGATTTATTTAATGACCTTCCCTAATGTATTTTGACATGAAATTTTAACCATAGACTCCTTATAAAATCTAGTTTATTTTCATGTAAATTAATACGGGGTTTGAGTTTTAAAACGTAAGTTATAATTTTTGTAAGTTCTGAGTATTATGGATTTATTTAGATAATAAACAAAGAGATTTTTATGAAATAAAAATTTTATAATATGTCTAAAATATCATAATTACTATATATTAAATTTGAGAATTTTTAGACGAGAGGAAATAGGTCTACAAATTGTATTTCTGAAATTTTCACAAGTTACCTTATGATATATGGTTTTAATGTAAAAAATTAAAGTATCGTTGAGTAATAAATTTTATAGGTTGAAAATAATGTACAAAAGATAAACTAACATTTTATACAGAATGTTAACAAATATTTTAGGTTATAAACTTTTGAGTAGAAACAAAGAAATAAAAGATTATCTTAGGTTAAATCAAGGAATCAGATTTACTTACTTTTATGTTAACTATATACTATGGGAACTAATATACTGAATTGAAACAAGGAAAATACTGTATATTATAAACCATATATTGGATGTAGATAGGTGTATAAGTTAATAGGAATAATTAAATACAATAAGGCTACGTAAGAATGTCTTAAGTAAATCCTAATACATATAGATAACGAAAGAATAAATAAAAGAAATAAATACCTTATGGAAATGAATATGAAGAAATTAATAAGTTGAACTAAACCTATACATGATACTAATAGTTTTGGATTTTAATGCAATGAAAATTTAAAACCTAAATGAACTGGTGAATGGGGATATCCAACATAATGAATAAATCAACTGTAACTTAAGAGTTAATTAAGCCAAAACCTATGATAAAGAGTAAGTAATTGAAATAAAATTAAATATACACTTAAGACATACAAATTCAATAGCGTAGATGGTCAAGTTAAACTCGGAACTAAATCGTAGTTGCACGTTCGAAACCTTGCAAAACCCATTTTAGGAAATTTAATCAATTAGCGAAAACGTAACGCATACTTGGGCTATCCTACTGGGCCTAAGTCCATGAACTCCAAAAGCCCACTTAAACAATTCAACAAGAGTTTGGGCCACTCTTAGGATAAAACCCTAAATCATTCCAGATTAAATGAAATGGGCCCAATGAAAGATTTAATTAACAAGATCTAGCCCAGATCCCTATGAGAGAGTAATTGTAAACCAAAAATGATAAACCAGTAAGAGAAAAAGATGTTTAGCTTTATAAGTTCCTTAGCTAATCAGTACTTGAAACACCTTAATTATAGGTTATTAGTGGAAGTTCGCACATTCAAATTTGGTTACTGCTTCTGCTCATACCAGGTACGATTTCTCGTACTCAGATACTTCTGCTAACAGACTTAAGGAGATGTTTTGAAAAACGCTAACTGAGCTGAAAATGAATTTCAAATAGGAAAACTACTTGTGTGACTAACTCAACTTGATGTGACTAATTGAGCCTTGGATGTATAACTTGCATGGTTACAGTTCCTTCCTATCTTAGTTGTTTCACTAGGCTATTAACTGCAAGGTGTTTACGCCTCTGCACTATATAGGACTGAGTGTTTTGGTATTGCACTTGTGCAGTTAATGATCTAGGGATAGCTAGGAATACGGGAAATATCGAATCTTGGTAAATTCTTCCTTTGCTATGGGTACTGTTTCATCCATGAGTCGAGTTTTGGTCAGCTTTATTGAGTATGAAATCTTTTTTAAGTGGTGCACACACTTTTCACCAATGACTGAGAACGGGTCGGTGGCAGCGAAGGTCTGCTTTACCTCGCCCATGTGGACAACTGACAACGGAGGTCTATTTACCTCGTCCTTGTGGACAACTGACTGGCGCTGGGGGCAATCTCTCCCAATCGGTTTTATCCACTCTTGAGTTGTTGGTTCTTGGATCTCTCTTTTCATTCCTAGTCCTTGTGACTACTTGAGTCTTTCTACTCCTGACTGGAATTGAATCTAACATAAGCAATGGATGTTCACTAACTCATGGTATGGTTTTTTAATTGACTAAATTTACCTTAATGTTATTTATCTCTATCTTTGACTTGTTCTCTTTTCTCTATAACTTGATTGTTTTGAAGTTCCTTGTTACTCTGTTTTGTTTTTAAGAGTTTCATTCCAAGTTACTATTTTGTTTTAAAGGGTTATGTTTTAATTTCCGTTATGAGAGTCGTACCAGTTCCATTTCAGGGAACTGACTCACCCCTCCCGGGGTAGATTGCTTGGTATCATCTTGCAGGTATGAAATTGTTTAGACAGGTGGCCATGAAGAGTATGAGTGATTGGGATGGGAATTTGGAACTGTGGAGAGTTTCTATTTTACTCTCAGTTATGTTTATGCTGTATTTTCTCGAGTTCAGACCGTAACATTTGTAATTTTATAAGTTGTAATTGGTGAGGTTTGGTGCCGGGTGTTTGGAACCCGATGATCTGTAAACACCAATAGTATTTTATTTTTCCGCTGCATTTGTGTTAAATAGGGGCGTTACAGAAATTGGTATCAGAGCGTAGTTACGCTCTGAACCCGAGAAAAACAAGCCGGTGAAATACTTTGAATATAGGTGCACTTAAAACTGGGGAATTGGGGTCGAATTAGGAAGTGAGGATTCCAGAAAGGCACGTTATCCTTCCCCCATACTTCACTTTACTTGCTTTACATTACTACACTAATTCATGAACGCTCTATCTACGCACCGTCCCTAGGACGTTATAAACACTTCACACTTTACTACGTAGATATCTAGACTTAACACACAACTTCTGAGTAACAAAAACCATCATTACCAGTTAAATGGCTTGAAGAGGAGGAAGAGGAGCGGGACCCCCAGGAGGCTATGGACCCGACGCTGTTACTCCAGAGGTCATCGCTCAGATTGTGATGGCGGCATTAGCTCAGCAGTAGGATCAAATCCCACAACCACCACCGCCACCACCTAACGGTCCCCGGGAGTTCAACTGGCTAAAAGCGGTCAACGATCTTCGTCCCTCAGTCTACGAAGGCCAGCCAGTACCAAAGACCTTGGAGAAGTACATTGACGAGATTCATAAGGCTTTCATCTCTCTACACGTCCCAGTAGATCGCTAAGTGGACATAGCGGCCTACTTTCTCCAAGGACCCGCTCATCGATGGTGGCAGACCGCTAGAGCCGAGCTGACTGCCCAGGCGAATTTTGACTTCCAAGCATTCCTGGTGGCCCTGAGAGCTAAGTTCTATCCATCCTACCTACAAAAGAGGATGAGAAGTGAATTTGAGCAGCTGAAGCAAGGGACTTCCTCTGTTGCTGAGTACTATAACAAGTTTGTGGAGTTGCTTGCTATCATTGGGGAGGGAGCTTACGCTCCGAGGTACTTGGTGGACAAATTCCATACCGGCTTGAACTTCAGGATCATGACTATGATAGGATCCACCAGAGGAATGACTTTACAGGTATGGAATATGACTTTGGAATTTCTGGTACGCTAATATTTCCCCAGTAACACATATTGTAACGACGGGAACTAGCTGATGATGCAAATGACTGCGTGAAACTCGCAACGCTCGTGATGCGTCCCCGACGTGTTGTGGACGTATCGTGGACTCTAATTAAACTTGATGGATGAGAGGCAACTATTAAACTGGAAAACACATTTCGATTGAGAATTTACACACATAAAATTCACTCAACCTCCCTTGCCCCACACACGGACTCCCGGGACAGTTTCGACTTTACCTCTAAAGTCATCAACCCTCTCCTGACTATCGGCCTACGGTTCACCGACCATTCCCAGACCTGTTGTCCTATCAAATACCCCTTGTATTGATACTCTAACCCAGTCCTCACTAGCTCACCAACTCTCTAGCACTTACACACACTCCTAAGTCTGATCCACACTTGCCCAGATAATCTCTATCTTTTCTCTCGTTCAAGGGCTTATCTTACAAGGAACATTAAGCCATGTATTTATACAAGTTAGTTGAGATGCCAACTAACAACCTAGGAGTTGTAGACTCTAAGAGTAAAATACTCATTCTTCTACAATATAATATCCGCACTCTACTTGCAGATTTTCATCCAACTTGATCTGGAGCCACCAGCACACGCGTTGCCTTATGAATGGGCAAGTTGGCGGCGCGTCTCCCCAAGTGGTCGGTTACCACTTGCACACTTCAACTTGTCTGAACTTGTCTGGCTCATAAATGCTCTCTTCTAAAGTATTACAGCTATGTAATGATGTTCATCAATAGCCTTTGCTTTATCTTGTTATCTTGCACATTAATGAGATACACCTTTTGTCGTGTGTTTGTTATGAGCAAGTTGTTTGTGTGGTTGTGAATAATCTTAGTGAGTTTGTCGACGTTGCTAACTCCATTTGGTCCTTGTTTGATGTCTGATGTAAGAGATATGTGACGGAATGTGGTTCGTGACTGCTTGTGTCTTGCTAGAAGTTCTCCGGAGCTCTCGCCGACAGGTGCCCGACTGGTAGAGCACATGTCATGGATTGAGCGCGCTTGCAACCTTGCGTGCTAAGCCACTAATGACTTAAGTGCGCTTACAACCTTGCGTGCTAAGCCACTTACTCACCTGTCTATCTGAAATCATGAATCTTGACAAACGCATTAGATAGACAACACAAGGTTTGCTATCATCAAAACTAAAGGATCTTGTCTTAACAATTTCCCCCTTTTTGATGATGGCAACCTATACACTTATTATGTACTTGGCAATCAAGAATTGAGAGATTCCCCCTAAGAAGGATTCCCTCTGAGTTTATTAAGGGTTTTTAAGAATAAAAGAATTTTAATGAATGAAAACATAAGTGACAACTTTTATGTTATATCATAGATAGATAAGGTTTCATTCAGATGATACATAATACAAGGACGATAGACATACTCTCACAAGTACATATACTTTTCTTTCCCCCTTTGCCATACAACAAAATAGGGAGCAACTACACGACGTAAGATGTTGTAAAGGCCATGACATTCCATAGATTACAAACTACAAAATATGATCAAGATAACCTAGATGGAGTGACGTAGTTGGGTATCGCATTCATAATCCTCTGAGCAAGTAGGCTCTTCCTTTGAAAAACCGGCTTTGATCCAAGAAGGTTTGGCTTTGGGTGCGGTGATCAAAGGAGATTCAGCTGTGGTTGAAAGGTCAGACTCATTAGAATCTATGGAGAACTCCATGCAATGTGGAGAACGTGATTGTGATAGAGTAATACTTGAGGTGATAGACCAAGCTATAAGGGAGTCAGAGTTTGGTTGAACATAGCTTTGGGCGACGTATTTCTTTGGGTGTTTTGTGGTCATAAACTTGCGAATGGTGGAGTGAATTGAAATACCCCGACCTTAAATATGGCGATTAAATTATCCTAATAGGTATCTAAGAGCCTAATAATGATTAAGAAATTAATATTTGTAAGGGAAAATAAATCCAAAAGAAATAAAGAAACGCTTATAAAGCGAAAAACGCTAAATAAGCGTTAAATAACCACAGGAGGTATGAGACCTCGGTTGGCATATTATATGGATTATAAAGGCTTAATTAAGTCTAAATAAATATTACGGAACAAATCCCGAAGAAAACGAATCCTTAAAATGGATTAAAAACACTAACGAACATTAAAGCGCGTTTTTCGAGGTAACCGGGAAAACGTGACTTTAAGCGGGTCAAATAGACTCGTAACAATTTTGGTCAACTAAATAGCCATTATAAATATTAGTGAAGCTTTAGAACCAATAAAATCAATAAAACGAGAAAATAGTAAAAACTGTCAAAAACGGGAAGTTGTGGGGTAGAAACATAAATAACCAAAACTTATGTGTCCAATATTGTAAATTGAATTCTAAAACCCACATGGGCTGTGTGTGTCATGATTTGCTCTCTCTCACACACACTCCTATCTCTTTTATTCACAAAAGACAAAGCATTTTAGAAAGCAAAAAGTAACATATATTATTTTACCACTCACACTCTCTCTCTCCTATCCCCTCATTTCTTCACTCACGTACAGCACACTCACCTCCTCCTCTCTATTTCTCTTCTTCCTCAACCGGTTGACAATGGAGAAATAAGAACCCCAACAAAAACTCTACATTCTCTCCTCTTGTTACTCCCTCAAATCTCCTCCAAAAATTATAAAAACTTGTACCATTGGAATCCTCTCATCAAGAGGAAACATCTTCCTCCTTTCAAAATTCGAAAACGAGCATCTTCATCTCCATGGGTGTGCAGCATTTGGAGCTTCAACACCACCATTAGAACCACCTCCTTCTCCTTGTCATTTTGAGGTAAAAATATCCTTGAAACCTTACCTTTTTCTAGCCCTTGTGGGCAAAACGAAAATTCCAAATGAGCCCTTGTTGGTGTCTTGTTGTTCCAGCCGATTTTGGTCTCTTCATTGGTGCTGGAATCTTGCTCTCTTGCTAGCCAAGTACTCCACTTAGTGGTTGAAGGTAATACTCTTTTAAACCTTAAACATGTATAAACCCTAGGCTAGTTTAAGGAGGAAATTCTAAGTTAGAATTTGTGTATTGGTATGGGCTGTAGCATTGGAGTGTGAACTCCATTTGAAACCGAGAACAAGAAGGAAAGAAAGGAAAAGAAAGAAGAAGGAAGGGAAGGGAAAGAAAGAAAGAGAAACTAGAATCACAAGGTAAATGCTCTTACCTTGAGTTGGTTTATGTATTGTAGTGTAACAGATTTTGTGTAGTAAAAATGAGTAAGGTATATGGTAATGAGTAATTGGTATGTTGTAGTATAATGAGGAATAGAATGTAACAATTTGAGGCCTTTGAAGAGGTTTAAAAGCTTGGGTAGAACATTGGGAAGTAAATGTGCATGTGCAGGAATTTAATGATGTTAGTGTTGGTATTGTGTTGGAGAGCTTGGTATATTAATGCTGTTTACAAGCAGGTGAAATGAGTGATGTTTGTGAGCTAAAACATGTGGTGAGAATGTAAAAATATAGGGGAGACTATGTCAAAATTTACCTAGAAAACTAGAGAACTTAAGATAGAATAGAACTAGGTGAAAACATGTATTTGAAACAGATTTTGATTGGAGCTAGTAGGTGGGTAGTTTAGGAGAGGTGTGTAATGCATTATAAGCCTTAGGAATGGCATTGTAAGAGGGAGCTATAGATGGAGGAAGTGAGACTCAAAATCTGTAGCAAAACAGTGTATTAGTACCTTGAATTTTAGGAAGAAAGTTGGTGTGCATAACCTTGGAAATGAATGAAGAACTTGAGTATAGTTATTGTAAATGGTTATAAAGGATTTGGAATGGTTATTAAGTGAGTTGGTAGGAGGTAGGGAACTAGCAAGAGAAAGTTAGAAGTGTACTAGTGTGCAAAGTGCAAAATGTAAGAATTGATGTTTGTGAATTTGAGGAAGAATTGGAGTAAGAGTTTAACCAATGATTTGGGGAGGTTTAATGCATGTTTTAAGGTGTTTAAACATGTAGGAAACATGTGGAAAGATTATGGAATAAGTGGAAAAAATTGGGGTGAATTTGGAGTTCAGAATGTGTAGAAAAACACTTTTAAAAACAGGGTCTGTTGTGGACCGCCCCTGTGGGGAGGTCCATAGTCGAATTCAGCTGGACGGATTCGTTTCTGTCACGGACCGCCCCTAGGGACCGCCCCACAGGGGAGGTCCAATGCAGAGAAGATTTAAAAAAAAAAAATTGGTTTCTGTCTCAGACCGCCCCTACGGACCGCCCCTGTGGGGAGGTCCAGTACTGGAATCTCGCAGCGTAAATGGCTTCTGTCTCGGACCGCCCCTATGGACCGCCCCACAGGGGAGGTCCGGTCAAAAAAAAAAAATTTTTTTTTGGGCTTGAGCAGTAAACCATAGGGAGAATAATGATGGTAAGGAGAAAAAATATACACATAAGAACCTAAGATAATGAGCTTAGGAAATGATGTGAAGTAAATGATTTTGGATTAAGTATGAAATCTAAGGAACTAGTAATGGTACGTGGGAAACATAAAGGATGAACGTGTTGGGTTACCCATAGGGAATTAACCACTCGATCACATGTATGTTATAGGACTTGGATTGTGAACACCGGAGGAAAGTTGGATACAAGTACAACGGTGAACGGTATGATTCTTCATGCCCTGTATCCTAATCTGGTTACCCCGATTTGTGTGCTTATTTGACCACCTAAATAAGATAAATGCATGAATCAGACTATATTGCACTTACCTGCTTGACTTATGTTGTGCTTGATATTTATTGTCTTGAGCACTAGTTTGTATAATTCATGAAATATATGAATGATGATGAATGGTATTCGTACCTCGTATGTTTGTGTATATGTGTATTGTATTATTGTGGCTTGGATGTTGACTTCTACTAATTCCTAACTACCTAACTCCTAACTTAAGTGAGTAAATTGGAATGAGTAGAAGTCCGATATAGTTTCGGCCACGCGTGAGGATGAGGAGACACAAGAGGTTGGATCCGATTCCTGGTTCGTAAGCTGGTCCACGACCCAAATCCCTTAAGTGGGTAGCATCCTGGATTAGTGAACCAAGTAAAGCCTGGTGGTGGGACGGTGTAGTCCCTGCCCAGAGGCCATACCGGCTTAACATGAGTAAGAGTAAGAAGTAAGTATGTATGAGTATGAGTATGGTAGTTGAGTATGAGTATGAGTATGAGTATGAGTATGTATGCGTATGTATGGAATAATGAGTAAAAGAGTAATCTCCACCCGATTAACCCGGGTGGACCAATGAAGCTAACAAGAACTGTACTTGTGTATGTACTGAGTATGTGTATTCGGAAGAAGGTAAGTATGTATTGGATGGTTATATTGTATTCCCTGTATGCAATGAAGTGTATGTATGTATGCTTGCGTAAGTATTCTTGTATTGTGTATAAGAGCATGTATGCATGTATGTTTGAATGAAATCAACCGCATGTATTCGACCAAGTGGTCGGCGTACCCTCACTAGTACGCGGGGTATGCGGTTATCATGCTCGGCGAAAGCTGACCCCTTCGGGGGACATTTTTTAGTGTGCAGGTACCCGAAGCGAATATGGTCAAGGAAGAGACCGGAGGCACACCCTTGTACTTAGAAAGTAAGTAGTTGTGAGGAATGGGTAGTAGATAGTCTCTTAGTGAGTATGTATGAACTGAAAGAGGTATTATACTTGTATAAGGAACCTAGTAAACTCGGTATGTAGATCATACTGTATTGTACTTGGAGTATTGTATTGAATGAAGATTGTAGTAGTATTTGGTAAACGGAGAATGTATTGTAGACTTGTAGTACTCGGGATTCTGGTCCATCAGACCGATGCTGTATGTAGAAGTAGTAGCCTTGTTAGTCACGTGGGTGGCTAACGGCATTGTATCACCCAATGTATGTAAGTAGGTATCCGCTGCGTGTATCTGGTGAGTAAGGAGATTGGACGTTAATGATTGTATTAATAGTAGGGGTGTTACATGAATGGTTTGCTCATTCGAGCTGAATGAGCTTTGTGGGTATTGAGCCATTGTGTGAGATGTGTATGAGTGGTAAAAGTAGTAAGCAAGTTTTATAGACACTTTGGATATGCTCAACGACTGATCGGTGAGAGGCATTTAATGAGGTGCTACGTCTTGTGGGCTATGTTTTTTTTTTGAAACAAACTGAAACTGCCTTCATTCAAACATAATCAAAGAGTTTTAATCAGCTTACAACCCAACTCCAAATAACTACGAAGAGAACATAATTTCTCATCAAGCTACTAACCAAATCAGACATATTAACAACTCTGATGCAACTAATGAGAGTAAATCAGAGACAAAACAAGGCTCTTAACCAACCACTTAATACAATCTAAACTACTCTGGGCAACTAGCATGATCCTCCCTTCTACTCTAATCTAAAAAGAAACAACACTGCTGGACATGGACCTGCTATGCCTTGAAGTTGCGTCTACTCCTTCCTGAGCCATCATCAACCACCAGCACCCTATTCTATCACACCAAAAACTGAACACTAGGACCATAAGTACATTCCAATTTCTCCACTTGTTCGATCTATCTGTTAGATTGAGACACAAGCTATGGCTACCCCTCAGATAGAGAAGCTCCACAGCTATTAATCATAGAAACAAGCTAACAATTTGCACACTAATGGTTCTTGAGATCTTCCCAGCTTTGATCTTAACCCTGCACTTACTTCTTTCCTTCTGCACTTTCTTCTGATCACTATCTTCCTTCCGCTTATTCTTTTTCTTCTTAAGCCTACTACACCAACTAGTTCTGCGATTATTACTACTCTTTCTTTTAAAAATCCTTAAGCCAAACAACCATCTGAAGAATAACTCCCTAACCCGCTGAGACATCTCTCCTCTACCCAGATTAGACAATATCCTCCTACCACCAGACTTGTACTTACTCGACCACTCCAACACCCTGAAACCAACCTGCCCTTGAATCTCGGTCTCTGTTGAAAGACTGTTAGCCGCTCTATACTGATAGTTTGGCCAACATCCTTGAAGAGCTGCTAGGAGGAGACCAAACCCCCTACAGCAGAGATCAAGGGGAAGCATTACTCCTGGCTGCCTTGCTTATCAGCAAGAGCAGCCTTGAACAAATTCTCCTTACTACTGGTCGAGTCTTGTGCTATCTTAACAGCCTGTTTCTTACCCTTTTTCTGCTTTTTCTTGAAGGGGGATTTGGGTCCCTTGTTCCTTTTTTCTTCATCATCTACTACACCATAATTAAAAGTCTATTTCCCCTCTCTTTGGTTACTCATGACAGCCTGTGGAAACTGCTTACTCGGGAACCCTGGGGGTGGGTCTAAACTATCAGCCTCTTCCATCAATTGATTAATGGATTTATTAAGGTCCACATCTCTTCGGTTGTTGTCTTGCTTTTCTTCAGCTTTGCTTCTTTAAAATTTTCAAAAGCCTCCTTCCAATCCTCCATCTGGTAAGTTGTCCTCTTTTTAAATGGCATAACCATTTCCTTTTCCTTGGCTATCAGACCCATGGGATCAAACTCCTGAGTAGTGATATCATTTTCCTTAACCTGTTTCTTTTTCAGATTAATGATAATCTTCGCATGGATTTTCCTGGAGCCATCATCTACCTTATTTTCAGAAACAAGTTTCTCCCTGGATGACCCGGGAACATCTGGAAGAGCTTGGCAGATCAACCTATCTTTGCCCTTATCTCTACCGCTTTTAGGATTATTAACAACCACCTGATTACTAATCTTGGGAGCCAAAGCTATGCTACTGGTGTCATTATTCAGAGAATATTTCCCAACAGCAGCATTCATATCAGTTTCCTCACCAGATTTCTTATCTCCCGTGTTGCTATTCGGCCCTTCTGAAATCTCTTTTTGAATAAGTAACTCGTTTCCTAGGATTCTCAGATTACCACAAGCATGGTCAGAGAGAACTTCATCTTCAAGAACAGCAAGGGAACCAGAAAACTCGGATCGCATCCACGGCCCATACTTGTCTTGTCTACCAGGAGAATCATTAGAGAAGGGGCACTCTGAAATAATATGATTAATTCTCCCACAGCTGAAGCATAGAAAAGGCAGGTTATCACAGGACACCCTGCAACATCTATCTTTACCCTCCACCGAAAGCATTAACAATCTACACAATGGTTCTGATATTTTAACTTCCACACACACCTTCAAAACCTTTGCAGCAAGGGGGTTCAAACGATCCGGATAAGACACAAAATTACCGATTTTAATTCCCAGACTAGTAGTTGTTGTTTTTGTATAAAAGGATATAGGAAGGTTGTGTATAGAAGCCCAGAGTTTAATGACATTAGGGTCATGTTCCTCAATGGAAAGCATCGGGTTTAAGGGAGCAACCACCAATAATCTATTTTGAAAGTGCCACGGTCCATGGCTCAGCACATACTTAGCATCTATTTCTTTAGTGAATTCAAATGTGAAACGATTAAACTCTCTATCATTTACCATGAACTGGGCCTTTGGCTTCCAAATGAGGTTGAGAAACTTATGCAAGGCTTTACAGTTGATGCGTTTGGGATGCTACAGCCGACCATATAACGCTTTGTTCATATCTCTTGGTCTGTTGCCTTCCAACAGCGCATCCCCGTCGACTTTTTCAGCTTCTGCTGGGTGAAGACGCAGAAGCTTACACCTGTCTGCGAGGAGATCCATGTCGAGGAGAAACAAGCCAGCAAAAGATGACCAGATCATAGAGACAGAGGAGTGAAAGGGAGCAGAGAATCGAAGCCAAGCAACAAGCACCTTGAAACCCGCCTAAACTTGGAGCTGGAAGAACGGTTGACACTCTTCTCCACCAGGGTCAAAATGGGTATGGAAATGTCGCAAGCAGGTAAGGGGGATAGTAATTAGATGGGACTGGAGCTTAATTCGGTGGGTGGTAATCTCAGACACCAGTAAGGGAACCATTAGGAGATTAACTTTAAGTTTGATGCGATGGAGAATGGGGCTGAGGTAGTACTTTGCTACTACTAGCTTCCTCTTGAAGACCTTGCTGCATACTGATAGAGTAAGCACTTGAATACAGGAATTAAATCTGATGGGATTGGAGGTGTAGCTAGCCTTGTACTTAGCTAGAGCTGCTCTCTCCCTTAAGACCTTATTGCCCCATAGAGAACAAAAGGAATATTCACTCCTCTCACAGGAAATGAAAAACTCTTCCAAATCACCTAGGAAATCGCCTTCACTACTGCGATACTCTCTGGGAGAACTCATCATGTATTTGGGGAATGACACGTTTTTTCTTGTGGGCTATGTTGGTAGGCTTTTTAGGTGTCAAGGTCAGAGTTTGGATTAGTGGAATAGATGGGACTAAATATCTCAGATCATTTTGTAATTTTTAATCAAGGAAGAAGCAGCCAAGACAATAAATTATTTCATAACCTATCATAAGCATTCAAGTATACAAAAATCAGTTGCATTTTCATTGATGTCCAAAAGAGTTACTTTGAAACAGATAGTCAAAGACAAGTAAAGCATTTGATGGAAAAGAAAAATCTAATCCTAACTCTATCTCTCACGATCTCACTCGAGTCTCTATGAGACAAGGAACGCTCAGGCTATGTGGGAGTCTATAAAATCTATCGCTCCTTGAACCATGTTTTGAACACTTGGTTCAGAAGAAACGGCCTGCACAGCTGTGAGAGTGACTCTCACACTCTAAAGGATATCTCTAGTTGAGGTATCCAGACTGGTCCTCGACCTATTGTGGGCCGGTGAAGTACTCCTCTTCCTCTTGTGTGCCGATGCCTTTGCAGCTGGCCGTGGCTCAGACCTTGAGCCCTCACTTCTAGTAGGCTTCTGAGTGATTACAAGCTTATCCCCCTTGGTTTTTATCCCCATTTTGGACAAAATATCTGAACAGATGCTGTCCTGAGCGGTGCGCGCGCACTCGTGGAACTTGTCGGTGTCCACTCTATTCTCTTGTAGCGCCTTTGTCACTACTCCTCCATGTACCAGCCCTTGGTTGACATATCTACTCTCATCTATGGTGAGTAGAATCATGGCTGGGAGATCAATTTTCTCCTTAGTCTTCAAAGCATAGAGCAACCTCACATCTCTTGCATTGACCACGTGAGTGCGTTGGTTTTGCGGGGTGATGTTGTGGGTGAGAATGCTGAAAAGAACCCTGTCAGGAATTGACATTTCTACTGTGTGGAAGTTCTTCATGGTTTCCCCTAGGTTGAGCAGCTGGACCATCTTTCCTCCTTGATGTCCTAGGTCATTCCAAGTGGTGTCCTCTGGGACAATCAAGCCCTCTGGTTCTAAACCAAGGGTTTTGTATATCCAGGACTTGGAGATGTTGATGTGAACTCCCTGGACTTGCGAGATGATGTAGTCGTCGTCGTCATCGCTTTGGAGTGGTCCAAGATGTCTCATATGCTCCTTGAGTAGCTCAGTGTAGACAGGGATGGGCTTCTGGAAGAAGTCTACCCATCCTTGGAATTCCAATAGCTCCTAGTTCTTTCCAAGTCCCATTTCCTCCATCCAATCCAGGTCCAACGTCTTGGGTAAGATGGGACAGTATTTGTCGTTGACATTTTCTGCCTTTATCAATGTCGGATCTAGCTCCTTAAGCTTCTTAAGACGTGGTAGTGTTTGTGGAGGCGGAGGTTTTGCAGCAGCCTTTTTGGCCTGAAAGAGCTCCTCGAGCTTTTGTCCATGCGGGGACAACACCATCTTTTGCTTTCCTTTCTCCTTCTCTACCTTCTGTCGTTGTTTGATCGTCGGTATGATAGGGGAGGACTCTGTATCACTGTTGACGTCGTGACCGGTTTCACTAGGCGTCGGGGACCTGTCAACGACTAGTTCCCCAAATACTTCGATGAGCATTGCTTCAGTTTCTGGGTCAGGCTCCCTTATGTTCTCTTCTTGACCCTTTTCTTCCACTGAAGCTTCCTGCTGTGACCTTTCGTCACTTTGTACTTCCTCCTCTTCTTCCTGCTGAATGATACCTTGGGCGACCGTTGAAGGGGTTCCTTCCTCATCATCGGTGAAGTGCAACTTGAGAGTTGCTCCTTCAGGCGTTGAATGAGCTCGTTGTGGAGTTTCTTTTTGTGTTTTGGCTCGTTTGGAGGTGCGAGTCTCACGAGCTACATGACTTGTAGTAGCAGTGGAGAGATCTTGGTTCTTTTTGGGATTTTGGACTTTTGAATGTTTGGTGCCGATAGCAGGTGATGGAACAGGGAGGACATGATTTGTTTTTCTGTGGAGGTAGGAGTTGGAAGAATTTTGGGTTTTAGAATCTCGGCTTGGATGCAGTGATGAATTTTTGAAAGGTGGTGGCTTATATAGAGAATTTCATCTTGGTACACCTCTCCTTCATCGGTTACCCTGCGCACAAGCTGATTTTCTAGCTCTTTAGATAGACGCGGGGGCGGTGATTCAATTTCAGAACCTGTCGGCCTTATGTCGGCTACTTGTTGTGAGGATGCTTTGTTGGAGACAGCTTTCTTCTTGGAGCGGAGAGCCGATTTTGATGCCATAATTGATTGAAGGATTTTTGGAGTTTAAAACCTTTCGCTAGAGAGATCTTTAGAGATGCTGTGAGGCGAGGTTCTTTTGCACTGATCTCACGAAGTTGTCTGTAAGAGAGAAGAGAAAATGCTTTGATCGCTTAGAGAGATTAGAGAGAGTGAGGGCAATAGTGTGACAGGAGTAAAACTCCCATCGCCCTTTATAGATATCGAGTAACGGTCGGCGAGCTCCTCGTCGCTCACTGACATGTCCTAACGGTACAATTCATAACGGGCAGCAGTCGTGACGGTTGTCAGCGACCCGTTGAGAAAATTTTTTCCGTTTTGTCCGTTGGACTGTCTCTAACCTAATCACTTTTGTGGAAACTGACTAATATGTCTGCAAGTAGTCGTTCGACATGTTTCTCTATGCATTAAATGATCGTTGACTACTGAACGACAATATAACAGGTGTTGCTCATATGAAATGCCTTCCCAAGAGGTAATGACGCCACTTAGTGATGGCAAATACCACTGCCATTAGCTCCTTCTCGTAGGTGGACTTAAGCTGAGCCCGGGGCCCAAGAGCATTGCTTAAGTAGGCGATCGGCCTCCCGCCTTGCATCAGTACAGCACCCAACCCACGGCCCGAGGCATCGGTCTCCACCGTGAAGGTTTTAAAAATATCGGGCATGGCCAAGATGGGGACTGAAGTCAAGCGTCGTTTCAGCTCCTCAAAGGCATGTTGTGCCTCCTTGTTCCAACAAAAATTTTCCTTTTTCAGCAAGCTGGTAAGGAGGGCTGCTACAACTCCATAGCCTTGGACAAACCGCCGGTAGTAACCCGTTAGCCCCAAAAAACCCCTTCAACTCCTTGACTGTTCTCGGAGGTGGCCATTCTATCATACAACAGATTTTCTCCGGGTCAGCTTCGACTCCCTACGCAGAGATAAGGTGTCCCAAGTACTCTAACTGGGCCGAATTGACACTTTTTTAGATTCACAACTAACCTATTCTGTTGCAGAAGCTGAAGTACAGCTTCCAAGTGTCGGTAATGATCATCCAAGTTGCGGCTGTATACTAAGATGTCGTAAAAAAACCAACACGAATTGACGAAGAAAGGGCTTGAATACCTCGTTCATGACGACCTGAAATGTAGCCGGCGCGTTACGGAGGTCGAATGGCATAACAAGAAATTTGTAGTAACCCTCATGGGTACAAAATGTTGTCTTGGGCACGTCTTCAGCGCGTACCCTGATCTAGAGGTAGCCAGATTTTAAGTCCAGCTTTGAGAATACCGAGGCGCCATGTAACTCATCAAGCAACTCATCAATTACTGGAATGGGAAATTTATCAGGGATCGTGACTTCGTTGAGGGCTCTATAATCAACGCAAAATCTTCATTCGCCGTTTTTCTTCTTGACTAAGAGCACCGGGCTTGAGTAAGGGCTATTGCTAGGTCTAATCAACCCCGTAGTAAGGAGCTCCTTAACAATCCTTTCGATTTCCCCTTCTGATAATATGGGTAACGGTAGGGCCGCAAGTTTGGAGGGTTGGCTTCTGATTTTACTGGAATGGCATGATCATGGAAACGGGCTGGGGGAAAAGGCGGGTTGTCGGTAAAGACCCCTTAATAATGGGATAGTAACCACCGCACTGTCTCATCCCTCACAGCGTTTTTTCCCTCATCTTCTGCCGGGTTCTCCAGGCTGATTAGAAGGCCCCCACCTTCCTCCTGTATCGTACGATGCATAATTTTTAGGGATACAGAGGATTGGCTAAGATTGGGGTCGCCTTGTAGCGTGACCCATTTTTCCTTCTGTTTGAACTGAATCAATTGCAGCCCCCAATTAGTACGTGTATCACCAAGGGATTCCAGCCATTCCATTCCTAAAATCGACTCCAATAAGATTAAAGGGGAGGAAGCTCTGTCGGAATCACCCCTCCTACACCGAGGACTCTACGTTTCTGCAAATCCCGCGCCCTTTGATGCACTCCCCGTTTTCAACCAATACCCCAAATTCGGTAGTTTCGTCAATCTCCAACCCTAATCTGGCCACCGCCTAATGAGCGATAAAATTATGCGTTGCACCACTGTCGACGAGAAGCAATGTGTTCATCCCACGAATTTTTCCAATGAGTTTCATTGCGCGTTTCGCCGCGATTCCCATTAGCGAAAGGTGGGACAAGTTGGCTTGGGCCGGTTCTTCCGCCGTGGTTGGCTCTGGTGCACAATCCAGCGTTTCCACGTCAGCACTACCGTCCACTTCTTCCTCCTCTAGAGTCAACAGTCGTAACCCTGGGTTTTTACACTTGTGCCCAGGAAACCATTTAACTCCACAGTTATAGCATAGGCCCAAGGCCCGTCGACGTTGCTCCTCCTGGTTTCGCTGGCCCACCGAAGAGGAAGAGCCCGTTGAAAAGGTGGAGCTCGTGGGTGTTGAGGCTGGCCCACGTGTCGCCCCAGGTTTTGGGCCAGGCGAACTGGCCGACCTGTCCTTCCACCTATAATTCATCGTCTTCTCCAGCGAGATGTTTCGCGTGCCGCCCCCAGTGATTAACAAAGGCTTAGTTCCCGACCATGACGAATTTCTCTTGACCTTATACTTTGAGATTCTCTCCACCGCCAAATTTTTTTCCTCCCCTTCTTGGGCCACCTTCATCAATTCCGGCAGTGTCGTTGGTTTGAAAAGCATGACTTCCGCCCTCAACTCCGGCTTCAACCCCGCCTTAAAGACGCTCTTGTAAACCTCATCGGACAACCTGAGTTTTGCTGACAGGCGCTCAAACTACTGCCGATACTTTAACAGCGTTCCTTCATGTTTAATCGCCATAAGTTGGTCCATTTGGCTTCCAGCAGAAACGGGACTAAAGCGAAGGATCACGGCTTCACGATACCCTTCCCAGTCCATGGCTTCACCCTGATCTTCAAGCCAAGAATACCAATGGAGGGCTTCTCCTTCAAGACAGACCATGGCGGCCTTCACCCGGTCTTCGTCTCTGATTCCACAAATGGTGAAATACCGCTCCGCCCGGCATAACCATCCTCGAGGGTCCATGCCCTCAAAGGTCGGCATCTCCATCTTTTGAATGCGGAACCCCTTATCGTCGAATCCGCCTTTAGGCCTCCCATGACCGAAGGAAAGGGAAGAGTCACTTTCCAGCAACGATTCCCTTCTCTCCACCAATCTAACCAACGCTAGCATATCGTTCTTCAGCCCTTCAATGGTGGAACAGAGGTTTGTGATCGAAACCTTCATCTCCCCAACTTCTCCTTTTAGTAATTGTTGTTCTCTCTCCAATTCTCCATTCTCCCAGTGCGAGTGTAGACCATCCATAATCACAGCTCAAGACCACACTAAATAGCTCACATATAACCTTTCGAATAAACAGCTAGCCGTTCCATTGATAGCTTGGGTAATACGAGGAAAATACAGAGGAGCAAATCAGAGCAATGCTCTGCCAAAAAAGGAAAATCAGGTAGAGCCTACTGATCCACTAGGTGGCCAAAAGGGATACAAATCAATGCCTGCCCTCTTAGGTCACTATTCTTACCTTAAATAGCTATCCTACTCACACAAAACGACAATAACAAAAACATAACAAACTTATATGACAGTCAGCCCCAAAACCACCCGACAAAACACACCAACGAACGTCCAGCCTTTTAGACAGCTGTAGCAGTGGTCCCCCTTCTCCTTTTGCGAAAATATGTAATGTGGTTTCCACTCTCATTCTCAACATATTTATTATCAGTGCTTAACTTGTTTCTAAGCACATGTACTGATAGATTTTTGTTTCCTACTCTCAACTATCTGCAACAGTACTATGCAAGTCTTCGGACAACAAACATTTTACTCAGACGCCCGAATTTTTAAGCTTTTTTTACTCAGAAACTCTCGCTGTAGCTCTCTTTTCAGTATCATACTTAAAGATCGCAAGTTTAGCACATTAATCAATTACTGACGGACAACAAACAAGAAAAACATAAATAAATTACTGATGAACTTGAACATTGCTCACTCGTCGAGTCTGCAAGTTGCAACAGACTAAGGTATTTTGCATTCCCAGAGGGCGAACCAGAGAACATACTACAAAAGTCAGGTATAAAACTGACTCAAGAGATTGGCGAAATAAAGATAACAACAATCTAAGCTCCAAATTCAGAGCATGACTACGCTATACCAAGGACGGCCACTTTGAACAAAATTTCTAGCTAGCTACGTAGACTAAGTCCATCAGATTAAGCACCATTGGCTGAAAAATACAAGATGACTACATCAAATACAACATATTCAAGCTTCACGTACTTTAAGGGTCATATTCTCATTTTTACAGAAGACTATGGTGAATGAGCGGACTTGAACCCTTCTGTTAGCGCAGACACTTTTGCGGGTACCTTTGACTGGAGTTCCGATACAGCTTGGCGGATGTCCTAAAGATTATGAGAGTTATAGAAACCGAGCGAGGCAACACAGCTAAAAGCAAAAGACGAACTGAGACTGTTACCTCAATATGATATCGAGAGGAGAAATGGGTGAGCAAAACAGCTTTACTTCGTATCCATTTTGCATTCTCAATTATCTGAATGTTATAGGATTTGAGATGATTTGGTCAACAGTGAAAATAACTAATTTCAAAACTCTTTTAACGAGGCACTAACATTTGTAATCACCTCAAACAAATGAGTATGACCCCTCTCTCGTGCATCCTCAATACTGAACCCATCATCCAGAAAAGTTGCCTGCAGATAATCAACATATCTAGTCAGAACAAGGACAAACAGACTTACAAATATCTATAGGTTTGCATCAGAAACCTTGTCCCAAAGAGATCCCAGCCCGACTATTGAATATTTTAACGTTTGAATATTTTTATCTTTATCAAGTTATGTTAGCTTCCCACAAGTTTCTATGGTTAACAAACCACAACATCAACGAAAAGAGATGTCACCTCAGTAATTAGAAGCTTTGCCCTTAACGCATCAGCATTTCGAGGTTCAAGCATGTAATCAGATGTTGTGTCACCAGTGAAGGCTACCTCTGGAGATAGTATCGTATCTGTAATCTGAAAAGGATAAACTCCCTGAGTAGGGAAATGCTGACAGTACAACAGAAATTGGACCGAGTTTCATGAGTAGAAATTACAACCTCAACCCCAGATTTTTTCAACTTCTCTATTTGATTTCCTTTCAGATGCGTGTACTGCTTCTTCAACTTTTTCCTGATCAAATAGATTACATATCCCTGGAAGACAAAGGAGCCTCATTATTCACATGTCTTTCCAGTATAGTTCAAGGATTTTTTGGTGCTATGATGTCCACACGAGCACAAATAAACATTCATTGACTTCATCATCCGAACAAGGCATTACGCTTAAGCATAGAACACTAGAAGATCACAAGCCAGAGAAATGTCAAGAAACCAGACTACAAAAGGTCATTTGGAATAGGGATCTTATTTTCAAGCTTACAACACATCAACTAAGCTAAGCACATATCCAACAGGAATTGATACAAGTTTGTACCCTGAAGTTTCCTCTAGCAGTTAGCAACCACGATGCATAAATATTCAAGAGGCATTGTAGCACCAAGACCAGTAGCATAGAACAAGGTAAGGAAAAGAACATACCTGGCTAGGTATTACGTGATTGGTCCTAAAAGGCCGAGCAACAAGGTCATTTCGCAGCTCTATCGTCTCCCCTTCAGCCAGAAAAGGAAATAATATACACATTATGAGCATGTATGCGCATCAGGATTAATAGAGCAATTGCATAATGATATAGCAGAAAAGATACCTTACAGGCACCACATACCAATATCAAGGGCGACTATGTCGACATCTAAATCCACTTGTCCCATATTTCTATGAAGGTCAAGCAACTTCTCTACGTCCTCTTTGATACAAGGTGGTACAATCACAGTTGGAGGCTTCAAATTGTACAGCCCGCGTGTGGCAATATACATGGGCAACCCACCCTGAAATCATTTACCAGACAATTGAGCAACTTCATCTAGATATGTACTACTATTCGATTATTAGCCGAGATTTTCGCGTAAAATTTAGGTAACAATCTGAATAAATCAAACTACCCATAATTTAAACCAAGCTTGTGCAGAGGCCAAATCGAATAGCATACAATGTGATCGAGATGGGCATGGGTGATGAACAAAAAATTCTGTTGAACAGCTCGCAAAGGGCATCGGCCAATGTCAAACGCCACCTTGAATTCGGGAATAACCACACAAGTCTCGTGCCCCCCAACGGACAATCCCTCCACCGAAAAACCTTCAATTTCAATCCCTTTTCTGTGAACCTCGGCCTTCGCTTTTCTGTACTCTTCATCGTCAATTGCTCGGCCTATGGCGGATAGGAAGTCCGGCCTTTTTACCGCATGCGGGATTGCAGGCGAATTCGAGACGTGTTGATGACTGCTTACTGCAGTCATCAGCTCGGAAGCGAAATTCAGAGAGAAGCTTAAAGGATAGGATGAGAAATGCGGCCTGGGGCTGAGTGGTGGGACGTGAAGATGGGTGATGACATGAGCATGGCACAAGAGATTCGCTTTCGGAACGAAAGCTGATAAAGACGGAGAAGTCATAGGAACCGAGATATCAGTCCGTCGAATTGAGCAGGGGTTTTACGAGAGGTTTTGATGGGTAAGGCTCACTCACCCCCGTCTGGTTTCTAGGAACATAATTAAAGAATGGTGGGACAAGGAGATAAGATTAATAAATAAAAATGATTTTTTTAAAGAGAGTGGGGGGAGGAGTGGCAGTGTGCCACGACGAGATTCCACGCGCTGGTGTTACGGGAGTGTATTATGTTCAAATTAATGTATTTTTTTTTGGAACCAAGGAAAAGATTATATTAAGCACACAGAGTGAGTACATAGGGTGGGAAGTTAGAAGACTTCCAACAACTTGCAGGGAGCTGATGTTTACTAGCAAAGAAGACTAGGCTGTGAGCAGTGAAATTGTCTAACCGATTGACGTGAAAGCATTGAAAATCCAATAGAGGACTCAAATGTGTCAAGCATCATTGAGCAAGAGCGATGTGCTGGCTGAAATACTGGTTGGACCAAACGCCAAAAAATATGCAACCAATGGCTTACAATCTGATAAAACCCGCACACTGCGAAAATCAAAGCGCTTGGCAAGATCAAGACCTAAGAGAATCGCTGCAGCCTCCATATGGGAAGGGTCATGACGAGTGAGTCCTCCCCAAACAGCGGCAGCAAGGACTGAGCCGTGACGAGCTGCAACCGCTGCAATGCCAAACCTACCATATTTGTCCAGTCCTGCATCAACTGAGATCTCTACCCAATTGGGAAAACTAAGACGGGCCTCGGTAAGCGAAGGCAAGGAGTTCGAGGCAAAACAAGTAGTGCTGAGTGAGGAAAAACTGTCTGCTTGAGACCAGCCAGCTTCAAAAGTTGAAACCCTACCATGTGAAAATTGGCATCGAGCAAACCATAGACGCCAAAGGAGTGACAACAGCAGTGACAGATGGGGGCGGGGCATGGCTATACAAGACTGAGTAAGCCAATCAACAAAGGCAGCGTCAGACCGAAAGGGAGGAGGGAGTGCCACACCTAGGCGGGCCCAATATGGCTTAACAGAAGAACAACCGTTGAAAGCATGAACGAGAGTTTCACAGCGGCCACATAGTGCGCACACCGCCAGGTCCGGGCGGTGAAGCCGGTAAGCCAACAGGCCTCGACATGGTCCGGCGGTCCGGGCAGTGAAGCCGGTAAGCCAACAGCCGGTGAAGCTGGTAAGCCAGTGAAGCCGGTAAGCCAACTGGTCCAGCGTCCCTACCCGCTTATTAGCCAAACCTGTAGGAGATGCTGTCGGAGAAGAGCTGGAAGGTTGATCCTTACTGGACAGAGCAACATCACAGTGATATGCACTTTTCACTGTAAATTGGCCAGATGTAGTGAGACCCCAAAACCAAGAGTCTGGGGACGTAGCATTAGTTGTCAGATCTAAACCACAAATATGCCGAACATCATCTGGGTGAAACAATGACTGAATAAGTGGGATATTCCAGGTGGTGGGGGTGAGCATGAAATCTGATATTGGGGCACTGCGAATATGAGGAGGGAGAAACCAAAGGTAGGGCATGCCTCCCTCCTTAGAGGGAAGCCATCTATCATTGACATAAGTGGTGTGCCCAGTACCAATCCGCTTATGACCTCCTGCCTGAATGAGGTCACGAACAGAGAGCAGACCCCGCCAAATTGGACTGGAGTTTGCTACAGGCTAGAGGAGATGAAGTGGAAGATCACCGATGTAACGAGCAGTGAAAAACTGCGAGACCATAGACTGTGGTCTTTGTAGAATTCGCCAAAGCTGCTTCGCCAATAGGGCACGATTAAAGCTTCGTAAATCACGAAAACCCAAGCCTCCAGAACTGAGAGGCAAACACAGCTGCGCCCACTTCGTCCAATGCATTGACTTGGATGTGGGAGAACCACCCCACCAAAAACGTGATATCATACCTTTGATGGTGTTGAGGAGCGACTTTGGCAAGGCAATAACCGACATCACATATGTAGGTATGGCCTGCAAGATGGATTTAATAAGGTTCAACCGTGCCGCCTGGGATGTGATATGAGACCAACCCTGAATCCGACGTGCAACTCTATCCTTAATATAAGCAAAGTCTGCATTCCTGTTATGACCAACCTGTACCGGGAAACCCAGATACATTCCCAAATCATGGACCACACGGCCGCTCAGAACCCCTGCTACATCCTGGCGGAGATGTGGCTGAAGACGATGGGAAAACATAATGGCTGACTTGTCCGCATTGATACATTGCCCGGAGGCTTGCTTGAAATCCTCTAAGATGAAAGACAAAGCTTGAGCATTGGTTGTTGTGGCCTTTCCAAAGATAAAGCAGTCATCAGCAAAAAACAAGCTCGTAATGGGCGTCACGAGGCCTAGGAAAGAAAAACCCTGATACTGGTTGACCTGGGCAGACAAATGGATGGCTGACGTCAAAACCTCCATACAACAAATAAAGAGCAGCGGAGATAAAGGGTCGCCCTGTTGGAGGCCACGCTAGGGGCAAAACGTGGGCCCGGGGTGGCCATTTATGAGGAAAGACATGGTCGCAGTCGTAAGACACTTCCGAATAGCTTTTAACCAAACTGGATGAAAACCCATCCTGGCTAAAACTTCCAAAACAAAAGACCACTCCACCCGGTCAAACGCCTTGGACATATCAACTTTATATGCAAAGAAGCCGTGTTGCTTAGCCTGAGAGGTGCGCATCAGATGAAGGATTTCATGGGTGATCAGAACCTGGTCAGAGATTAAACGACCCTGTACAAAAGCCCCCTGATTGTCGGAAATAACATCTGGCAGCACATGCTGCACTCGGTTCACCAATACCTTAGCAATGACACGATACAGGGTGTTGCATAATGAAATAGGGTGAAACTCCGAGATAGAGGTTGCGCCTGGCTTCTTGGGTATAAGAGCTAAGTGGGTGTGATTAAGATCCGCAATCACTGTGTCAGTATTAAGAAACTCCAAAGCCGTGGCAATGAAATCATCACTAATAATTGGCCAATATGTGCGAAGAAAAAATTGATACCATCAGGGCCCGGGGCCTTGGAAGGGTTTAACTGTTTATAAGTGGCAACCACTTCTGCACGAGTAAAAGCCTGACCCATTGGGTCAAAACAATGGGGCGGGACACGAGCCTCCACACAAGCCAGCAGATGGTGGTCTGGCTGTGGGTTAGTGGTGGTAAAGAGATCCCGGAAGAAAGAACGTGCCACAAATTCCACACCAGCCCAAGTTGTAGCAGCAGGTAGAGAGGGCAAAGATAGGCTGTGGATCGCATTGCGACGAGAGTGAGCCCTAAACTTATTGAAAAACAGCTTATTGTTTTTATCACCTGCTTGAAGCCAACTGATTCTGGATCGTTGCTGAAGACGGATCTCATCACGTTGCAAGAGAGAGTCAACCATAGCAGAACAGGTCTTCCATTTTGCCAAAGTGGCAGGAGTTGGGTCTTGCTGATCCAGATGATCAAGATCAATTTGGGCCTGACGAAGCGCTTGCTTTTCAACCCATATCTGCCTGACTCCCCAGGTTCGCAATCGTTGACCACAAGCTCTAACCTTGGAGGTATAACCACGGTGATCACTGCTAGCCCAAACTTGTTGGACCAATTCACGACAATGGTCATTGGAAGCCCAACAATTCTCAAAACGAAAAGGCTTTGGTCCACGTCGGGTGGACGGCTGAAGCAATAACTTGATGGGCTTATGATCTGGGCGTCCCCAACGGAGATGGTTGTTTTGTGCATGGGGATAAAGAGCAAGCCATGCATCATTGGCAACAAAACGATCTAAGCGACTTTGGACATTGTAGGGGTACTCGGATCGCTTTGTATATGTAAAACAAGAACCCCGATATCCCAAATCATGCAACGAACAATCAGTTAAACAAGAACGAAAAGCCGACATCGCAGCCTGAGACCGAAAAGCTCGACCTCGGTGTTCCCGTAATGCTAACACCTCATTGAAATCACCGTCGAGGACCCATGGTCCTCGCCACGCTCATGCAAATAACGCAAAAGTCGCCACGTCTTCCTTTTCTGTTGCATTGGACCAACCATACACCCCCGTCAGACGCCATTGGAAACCCCCAAATGACTTACAATTACATCCACATGATGTGCAGAAAAACTAGATAGAGAAACATGCAAATTCGCTTGCCAAAACAAAGCCACACCCCCCTTCCTACCTTCACTATCCCCTGCAACCCAATTATACTCCCGAAACCTAGATGCTACAGATCGCATCTCAAAAGAAGAAAGTTTGGTTTCAAGGATAATCACAAAAAGAGGTCTTTCTCTAACTACCAAACCCAACAACCAACGAACTGCCGCAACACTACCTAACCCACGACAGTTCGTGACCAAAACAGACATCACCGAGCGGAAGAAAAACCCAATCGTCACACCGAACGTCCAAAGAGTGGAACCAGACAAACAGTGGTGAAAGCCCCAAATCAAAAGCGCTGAAAGAGTGGACGATTGAGCTGTTGACGATAATTGATTGCGGCGGGCCAAACTGAAGAGGGGGGAGCTTCATGAAAGGGCTTCGGCGAACAAACAGAAACAATGAACCTCAAAAGCAGAAGCTGACATACAACATAAATAAACCCTAGCTTCAAGTCTTGAAAACAGAAAACCCTAATTCTCAATCTTCATCGTATCTACACCACTGCTTCAATTGAGCTCAAGTCGGGCGAGTCCATGGGCATGTTCAAATTAATGTATTGATTGTTCTGTAAAAGTTATATATATGTAATTACAATGGTTATTATGTGAAATTGTTTAAAAGTGTACTTTATCGTCGTACAACCGGACAAGGTGTTTCTGATACGATTCGAGGTGTATCCCTCCACTGTTCTTCTAAGATGTCTAATCTGATAGAACTTAGGAAGCCAAAGTAAACACTACCTACCGATAAATCCTTTAAGAGGCCAAAAAACGTAACGTTACTATGATTCATTCTTACAATCCTCCAACCTCATTTATAACCACACACTTATCATAATTTTGGTTATTCCTAATAGCAACTTTTCCAAAACTTATGATAATAAATACACAACAACTAATGGTCAAGATATTATTCCCTGACCAATGATAACAAATACATCGCAAAAACTGTCAAGATACCTCTTGTAATACTTGTTATACTTAACTGCAATTTTCTTAAAACTCACAATAATAACTAACGACATATCCCTAGGACTTCCTAATTAATTTCCCAACTAATTACTTCTTTTTCCAAGCATAGATCCTGTCGTAGAACTTGTCTAGCGCAGTTGTAACTTCACTCCCCCGCTGCACATCCATCTTGTCCTCAAGATGGAAAGAAAGAAATTGTTGTGGAAAGAATTCTTGAGGGTTTTTCCTAACAAGGTGGTCCTCTTCTCTTTCTCTTTTTCCAAAATCGCTAGCAACTGCATGGAGAACGTTTTACAATAGAAATTTGATCGGCAGTTGATCAGCGAATGGAACTAGATTAGAGGAAATATGGCTAGCTGCACTTGGAACACTCCAAGGTTGTCTTCGATCTAGTCGTCCTCGAAACTGGCGACCATGGTTACCTTCATGTGCGTTATCCTTTGCTCGACCATCTTCCTCTTAGGCAAGGTGAACTATCAACAGGAACCGTATAACGTCTACAAACTCGTTTTAGATAGCATGACAGTCCGATGGAAGCAGAAATTGACAGGAACACTTGGGGAAAGAATTTAGGGATAGTAAATCTGGTCAGGAAGTCGCTTCCCATGTATGTTGATTGTTGTTTTCACCCTACTATTTCTTCTTACCAATTTCTTATTTACCTTCTTCAACTAATCAAACTTTCTTTGCTTCTTCCTTGTTTCCATTTGCATTAATCCTGATGCGTGTAGAAGTCGGCAACAAGAATTCCTTTCTGCTTGTTGTACTTGCTGTCACCGCCTCTAGAATCTTCTTCTTTTCTTCTCTTTACCAGTTTTCTTCCTTCCTTCAATTAATGCACTTGGAAAATTCGCTTCATCGATGGTGATTCTTTCCCCCACGTCTTCGACCTTCAATTCCACACTGGTTTTGGCTTGAATCTTTCTATCAAGAATCCCAGAAATATTTTCAAGAAAGCATCCCAAATAACATCCAAAGCCCTTAGAACCACTCAAACGCTACCTCTTCCATGCAATGCTCGACTATGATGAACTGATCATCATCTTCATTGCCATTGATAGTGAAAAAAATATGCACACTACTGAGCCAACCTTGCGGGTCAACACCCTCAAAACCTGGAAGCTCATGATCTTATTAATAAACTTCATCTAATTTTTTTTTTGAAATCTCAGTTTCTGCGCATCCAGTACCCCTAGGCCCTGGACAAGCTTTGATACCAACTAATACGATTTGGGGTGTATCACCCTCCATAATCCTCTTATGAGGCCTAATTTGATAGAACTTAGGAAGCCATAGGTGAACTCCCTACTGATAAATCCTCTAAGGCCAAAAAAACATTCTACTTCACGATGATCCATTCTTACAATCCCCCTAGCTTATTTTTAACCACACACTTACCATAATCCTTGTTATTCCCTAACTAATGATAATGAATACACAACTAACGGTCAGAATATTATTTCCTAACTAATGATAATAAATACACAACAACTAATGGCCAAGATACCCTTAGTAATTATTGTTATACTTAACAACAACTTTCCTAAACCTCATAATAATAAATAACGGTAAAACCTCCAGGAGTTGCTAGTCAATTTCCCAACTAATTATTTCCTTTTCCTAGCGTAAATCTTGCCGTAGAACTTGTTTGCGTAACTATCACAACTTCTGGTACGAATTTGTTGGGGGATCTCCCAACGATGAGATAGAATCAAACCCAAGATCTTTGCATATTGTTAGTGTCTTAGAACATGCCACTTCAAATGGTGGTCATCGAATCCGAATGGAACCATCGCTGGTTCGAACTGGAACCGATTGGAACTGGAACCGGTCCAAAACCGGTTTGGAACCGAAACCGTGGCCAAACGAAGCGAATACGAATACAGCTCTAGGGATTTAGAATCGAATCAGGACCGTGAAATACCCCGTAATTAAAAATAGTGATTAATTAGGCTAATTATAATTTTTGAGGCTGAATTACATCAAAATAAACATGAGGGAACAAATCCCGAAGAAAACGGATACTTAAAACGGATTAAAAGCACAAACGAACCTTAAAGCGCGTTTTTCGAGGAATCCGAGAAAACGCGACTTTAAGCGGGTTAAATAGACCCGTAATAATTTTGGTCAACCAAATAGTAATTATTAAACATTTATGAAGGACTAGAACCAATAAAATTAATTAAACGAGAAAATTCCGGAAAACAGATTCCGGTTAGTGAGTAATGTAAAAACTAGAAGTTGTGGGGTGATAGGTGTAAATAAGCTAAACTAACATGTCCCCTTTTGAAAATAAAAATAATAAATCTGTATGTGTGTGTGTATGGGGCCGGATGACTTCCGCCCCTCCTCATTATTTCCTCCTCACTCACAAAGGACTAATTTAATAAAGTAAAAAGCAAATAAACACACTCTCTCTCCTACCACTCTTCCTCACTCACGATTTCTCCTCCCTCTCTCTGATTTCCTTCTTCCTCCTTCAGCTCCTCAAATGGCGATTTGTAAGCCCTTCCCACAAGCCTCTATCTCTCTCCATTTTTGAAGGCTCAAAACACCTCCAAATTCCATAAAAACTGCACCATTGGAATCCTCTCTTCTTGGGCAACAATTTCATCTTCTCAAAATATAAAAAGCTCCATTTTCACTTCAATGGCTGGAGGCCATTTGAAGATTTGAGACCACCATTGGAAGCACCTTCATTCCCTTGTCATTCTAAGGTAAAAATAGTCTTGAAACTCCATCTTTTTCCAGCCCTTTTGGCAAAACGAAATTTACAAGTGGAGCTCTTATTCTCCTTCTTGTTCCAGCCGGTTTTAATCCCTTCAAGTAGTGTTGGAGCTTGTAGTTTTTTCTGCTCAAAACTTCATCTAGAAGTCCTAAGGTAATACCTTCTTCAGACCTTAAACATGTGTTAAACCTAGATTGAATAAGAGCAAGTTCTAAGTGGGAGTTGTTGTGTATTGGTAGGCTGTAGCATTTCTGGAATTGTGAAGGAAGAACAAGAAAGAGAAGAAAGAAGGAAATGAAGAGAAAAGAAAGAAAACTAGAACAACAAGGTAAATACGCTTGCCTTGAACTAGTTTGGTATACCTTAGTGTAACAGATTTTAACTACTTGTAATGAGTAATGTACATGGTTATGAGTAGTAGCTATGATGTGGTATAATGAGGAAGAGAATTAAAAATGCTGAAGCTTTTGAAAGATGATTAAAAGCTTGGGAAAACCTTGGGGAATAAATGTGTATGTGCAGGAAAAATTTAATGTATTGTAGTGTGTGGAATGTTGTGGAGAAGTTGGAAATGTGTGTATTGTTGTCTTGGATAAACAGGTGTGCTAAGTGGTAATGTGTGAACAAAACAATGTGGTGAGAAAGTGAAAATTATAGGGGAGACTATGTCAAAATTTACATAGAAACTAGAGAACTTGAGAGCTTAATGTAAGTAGTTAATCATTTCAAAAACAGATTTGAGAAAGAGCTAAGTAATGGGAAGAACTAGGGTGGAAGATAATGTAATGTGAGCCCTAGAAATGGTATTAGTTGAGGGAGTGTTGGATGGTAGAAGTTAGAGTCAAAATTTCTAGCAAATAAGGAACTAGAGAGAACTAGTGGAAGTGTTGAAGATAAAGTGAGAAAAATTGGGTGAGTTAAAATGGAAATGAGTAATGAGGTTAGTAGGTGGTTTAGAGAAGTTTAGAGCATCAAAATGAGTGTTAAACATGTTGGGAATGCTTGGGTAAAGTTTAGGGAAGCAATGGGTAAGAAAGGAGCTGAAAACAGAATTTAAAATAAGTATACTGGGTTGGACCGACCTTGGGACCGCCCTTGGCAGGTCGGTCGAGCCTAAATTTGCAAGAACGGAAGTCTACTGACTTCAACCGACCTTGGGACCGAACTTGGCAAGGTCGGTCGAGTCGTAAAAATGTAAACCCAGAAGTCACTGACTTCGACCGACCTTGGGACCTCCTTTGCAAGGTCGGTCGAGTCATGAATTTTCAGAAACGGAAACTTACTGACTTGGACGACCTTGGGACCTATCCTGCAAGGTCGGTCGGGTCTGAAATTTCCAGAATCGTAACACACTGACTTCGACCGACCTTGGGGCCGAGCCTGGGTAAGGTCGGTCGAGTCATACAAAAAAAAGAGTAATAGTAATCACATGTACATATATATATATATATATATATATATATATATATATATATATATATATTTAGTAGTACACCATTAATGGAGTAATAAAGGTAAGAAAGTATGCACATGAGTAAGAAAACAAACTTAAGGATGAAATGTTTTCAGGACTAAGTATGCGTAGTAAGGACTAGTAAGTGTATATTGGAAGTATTAAGGAAGGAATGAGTTAGGTCATTAATAGATAATTGACCGTACAACTCCATGTATGTTATAGGAATCGAATAATTGAACACCGAAGGAAAGTCGGAGTTCGAGTACGACGGTGAACGGTATAATTTTCTCATGCCCCGTATGCTACCTTGGCTACCTGATTTGTGTGCTTATGTGATCACCTAAATAAGATAAATGCACGAATTGGGTTTTTAATGCACTTACTTGTGCTTGTATTATATTGTTCTTGTTGCAATGTCTTGAACTCTTAGTTTGTATAATTCATGAAATGTATGAATGAGAATGAAGTGTTATGTGGCCTTGATGTGTAGTGTACTAACCCATTGTATGGGAAGAGGACTTCTAACCATTTCCTAACTAGCTAACATTTCTAACATTGAGAAATTGGTAAATTGGAATGAGTAGAAGTCCGATATAGTTTCGGCCACTCGTGAGGATGAGGAGACACAAGAGGTTGGATTCGATTCCTAGCCTTAATCTTTTCCATGGACCAAATCCCTTAGTTGGGTAGCATCCTGGATTAGTGATCCACCCTAAAGCCCGGTGGGGGATATCGTAGTCCCTGCCCGGAGGTTATACCGACTTGACTTGAGTAAGTAAGTAAGAAAAGTAATTGTATGAGTAAAGATCATGGCTAGTGTAAGCCATTGATCACGAGTAAAGAGTAAAGCACACCCGATTAACCCGGGTGAGAAAGTAACTAACAAGTATTGTGTATGTATTGGAGAAGTGTATCTCCGGGTTACGGTAAGTACGAATGGTTGACTTGTATTGTCTTTCTTGTATGTATTGAATGGAATGTATGTATGTTCTATGATGTGAATGTACTGTATCTTATGAGAGCATGTATGTATGTGTGAATAAAATGAACCGCATGTATTCGACCAAGTTGTCAGCGTACCCCCATTAGCACACGGGGTATGCGAATTTCATATGCAGCGTTTTGCTGAGCCCCTTGGGGCACTGTTTTTATTTCTACAGGTACTCGGGAGAATTGATGGTCGAGTTAGGACCAAGATGAATTCTTTTGGAGTAGTTATTAGATTTGAATGGTGTACCGAGTTGTACACGGCTTAGGCCTTTTTGAGTAGCCGGTGTACCATGTGGTACACCCTTTTGGATATTGGAAATTGTGAATGTGAAATAATGAGTAGTTGTATAAACTCATAGGTTTTGGTAGGCTTGTAAGGTGGAATGTAATTGATATACTTTTGAATACTCAGTAATCAAGAAGGTAAGTAAGCATTGGGAATGTAATGTAAGTAATTATATTGCTCGGTATATCTTAATCTTCAGACCCTTACAGTAAGTAGTAGGAGCCTTGTTAGTCTTGGGATGGCTAACGGCGTTGTATCACCCGTTGGGAGTATGTAAGTATCCGCTGCGTGTAGATTAACTATGGAGACGATTAGAGGATAATGGAAGGATTAGCGGTTGGGGTTACAAAAAGTGGTATCAGAGCGCAGTAGCGCTCTGAAGATTAGATCACCAAGCGTAGTGATTACCGAGCTAGGATTACAAACCGTTCTACAACGGAGAACTAGAAACCTAACTAGGATTGACCGTTAATGATAACGGATACCTTGACGTCTGAAAAGATGATACCATTGTTTAAATCAAGACCACATGGTCACAGTATCTAATGTAATCCATACTTGTTCAGATGTCAGGAAGAGGCCGTGGTCGAGGCCGACCCCGGGGAGAGCAAGGTGATGAGCCTGGTGCGCAGACGGTCGTCGAGATCGTCGCCGCCACTGCGGCACAGCTGATGCCCCAGTTAATGACTGCAGTATAGCAGCAAGTACAACAAAACTAGCAACAACAGCCCGAACCGCCTCAGCCCCGTGAAACCAATTGGGTAAAGGCAGTCGCCGATCTCAGACCTCCCTACTTTAGAGGCGAGAGTGACCCCGCCAAACTTGAAGTTTATATCTCCGAGATGGAGACGGCATTCAAGACTCTCGAGACTCCTGCTGGAGTTCGAGTAAGGATAGCTGCGTACTACCTTAAAGACGCGGCTATGGACTGGTGGAAGCTCGTCAAGGCCGAGCACGTTGCCGACCCCACCTTTGGTTGGGAAGCATTCACCTCTCTTCTCCGATCTAAGTACTACCCCGACCATGTCAAGACCAAGAAGTGTCTTGAGCTCGACGCCCTCAAAATGATGGAAAAGATGACGGTTGATGAATACTACCGTACATTTTCACTTCTATTCTCAGACTCCTACCCGACCTTGGGTACACCGGCTAGGTCTTGGTCGACCGCTTCGATGGCGGCCTGAGCCATCGACTCCGGTATGGCATGGGGTACCCTAGGTTTACCTCCCTTCAGGTAAACATCGTTTAAACCCTTAGATGCCATGGTCAATGCGAATTAGTACCTTCCTATGTAAATGCATAACCTAATGCCCGAATACTTCAGGAGTGTTACCACGCTGCATCTCGAGTTGAGATCACCTGCCAGCTGAGAGATGAAGAGCAAGCGCTGAAGCGCAAGGTGAGCAGCAAGGGTAACAACTTCGATGAGAAAAATCTGAATAAGCCATGGAAGAAGAAGAAGGGGAAGTACTCCCACTAAAACAAGAAGAATACCTCTGGAGACAGCAGTGCCCATGCTGTGAAGGGCAAGGCTGCTGAGCCGTTACAGCTTGCCTACACTACACCAGTGGCAGCAAAGCCACTAAGGTCTCAGCCCTACAAGGGTAAGAACCCGAAACTGAAATAGTTTACTTGTGAATTAAGGTGTACGTGAATTAGTGTAATTGTGCCGAACCTTCCTAACTTCAAAGCTACAGGTTCTGGTTCTGGCTATGGCAAGAGCCAAAGTGATGGCCGAAGCTATGTGTGCCGAAACTGCAACAAGGATCATCCCGACACCGATTGCCAAGGAAGGGAGATCCGATGCTACAACTGCCAGAAACCGGGGCACCGTGCGAATGTATGCCCGGAGAACTCGAAGCCCAAGGGCAACTACCAGGGCTACAAGCAGCGTGAAGGCAAGGAGGTTGCATCTGGTGATGCTCAGGCCCAGCAGACCTCACAGGGACTGGGGTCCCGAGGTGCTTAGAAGGGCGCACCACAGAGGCAGTCGGCCTTGCATATCATTGATCGAGATGGGACCGGTACTAAGTCCGGCCTAGGTACTAACTTAAACCTTGAATCCTTGAAAAGCATGTCTAAGTATCGAAGTACTTGTTTGAATGAATGCATGAGTAAGTAGGATTGAAATATGTATTTGAGCATGAATTGAACTAGTTGAAACTAGAACTCACCTTAGATGAAATTTACCACCTTAGGGAGATTTAATATCTGCTACCCAATACCTTCAAACCCAAATCAAGAAGAAGCCGACATCACCACTCACAACTACACCAACGAGCAATGTCAGGTTATCTGACCAGGTATGATTTTATTAAAAGGATACCTAACACCGGAAGCACAGATTACCATCATCCGACGATGCAACGAACTAGGAGTGGGTCCAGGAGGATTTTATTTACCCAAATTCCCCGGTGGAGCAACAATGAAGCTGAAGATGATGTGCTTGGGAAAGGACTGGAATCCTTATACAAAGACATACCAGAAGACACGAGCGGAAGACGGAGCAACACCTCCATCAATACCCACCGAATTTCAAACGCTTGTTACTCAAGCTATAGAAATCGCACAACAATGTGAAAATGACCCTATCCCTGCACTTGAAGCAGACTTATGTATCGTCAACTTCTACGAGAAAGAAGGATGACTTGGCTTACACCAAGATAAGGACGAGATGACGGAATCTCTTGAACAAGGAGTGCCCGTAGTGTCTTGGTCCATTGGTGATGACGCGATATTTTTGTATAGCGAGCAGAAGCGTGTGGACCTCGCAGAGAAACTGGTATTGAGATCAGGAGATGTCCTAATCATGGGTGGAAAATCAAGGTTGCTGTATCACGGTATCAAAAAGATCAAGTTGAATACGGCACCACCGGCAATAATCAATGCCACACACATGAAACCAGGACGCCTGAACCTTACCTTTAGAAAGTCTTAACCTTGTAATAGCATGTAACGCATTAGTAACGTGTATTAGAGACACAATATGTATGATGGTTGGTTTATTCAATAAAAGCAGTGTTGGTTATTAAATTCCACTTGCGTTATACCACCAATTCTTATAAAGCTTATGAATCAATAGGTTGTGGACTTGGTACCGAAGGTAACCTGAGTATACTCACCGAAGCACAAGCCGATAAGAGCGGCACCATTCTAACGGGAACCTTCCCCGTAAACGGCATTGATGCCTCCGTACTATTCAACTCCGGCGCCTCTCACACCTTTGTATTGCCATCATTTACGAAGAGGTTGGGGCTAGCGTAGATGAGTTACCAAACTTCCTGGTTACTCTCCCGCCGAAGGAGCGAGTAAAGTGTACCAAGTATTACCGAACCGCCACAATTTGAATCAAAGGCGAAGAATTTCCCATCTCCTTCATTGAATTCAACGGGTTGGGATTCGACTTAATAGTCGGGTTGAACTAGTTGGAGCGGCACAAGGGGCGAATCCTCTGCGCCGAGCATAGACTGCTGCTCAAGAGTCCATCTGGGGTTACCGTCTCATACCGCCAGAGGCCGAGAGAGCCTTCGACTACAGTCATCTCCGCTATGGCTATGTACCGGGAGCTCAGAAAGGGGCACGATGTGTATTTATGCTATGTACAAGATCGAGAGAGATCCAGAATTCAGCACCAATGTGCCAGTTGTATCCGAATTTCCCGATGTGTTCCCAAAAGAACTACCCGGTGTGCCACCCCCGAGAGCAGTAGAGTTCGAGATTGATCTAGTACCTGGTACTGGTCCCATTGCTAGGGCACCATACCATATGGCACCAGCAGAAATGACAGAGCTTAAAGAGCAGTTACGTGACCTACTCGACAAAGGGTTTATACGCCCGAGTGTATCACCCTAGGGAGCACCAGTCCTCTTTGTGAAGAAGAAGGACTGTAGTCTCCGCCTCTGCATCGACTACCGCAAATTAAATGCGGTCACTGTAAAGAACAAGTATCCATTGCCACGCATCGACGACCTGTTCGATCAGTTGAAGGGAGCTTCAGTCTTTTCCAAGATAGACCTCCGATCCGGATATCATCAGAATGCTATTAAAGAGCAAGATATTGAGAAAATGGCATTCCGTACGAGATATGGCCACTACGAATTCACGGTGATGCCATTCGGTCTGTCTAACGTACCAGCCAAGTTCATGGATCTGATGAACCGCCTATTCAGTGATCAGTTGGACACTTCAGTAGTAGTAGTATTCATCGACGACATTCTTGTGTATTCGAAGTCAGCAGAAGAGCATGAAAACCATCTGAGAAAAGTACTTGAGACACTGCGTGAGAACCAGCTGTATGCGAAGTTCTCTAAATGCTAGTTTTGGCTAGATCAGGTATCTTTTCTCGGTCATGTCATCTCGAGCGTGGGTATTTCAGTTGATCCATTAAAGTTGAAGCAGTACGATCATGGCCTAGACCTAAGACTGTTACCGACATCCGGAGCTTTCTTGGTCTAGGCGGTTATTACCGGAGATTTGTGAAGGACTTTTCTAAAGTTGCAAAGCCCATGACGACATTGATGAAGAAAGATGCACCATTTATATGGACCGATGACTGTGAGAAATCCTTTCAGAGCTTGAAGGACTCGTTGACCTCAGCACCCATTCTCACTCTTCTAGAGGGCACAGAGGGATTCGAGGTACATTGTGATACGTTGGGTAAAGGCATGGGATGCGTGCTCATGCAGCATGGCAAGGTAGTAGCTTACGCCTCCCGCCAGCTGAAGAAACATGAGGAGAATTACCCGACTCACGATTTAGAGCTTGGAGCCATTGTCTTCGCATTGAAGATATGACGACATTATCTATACGGGGTAAGCATCACCATCTATTCCGATCATAAGAGCCTCCAGTACGTCTTCACACAGAAAGAACTGAATTAAGACAAAGAAGGTGGATGGAATTTCTATCTGATTATGACATCAACCTTCAGTATAAAGAAGGGAAGGCAAACATTGTAGCCGACGCCCTGAGCCGTCGAGTGCACTCGCTCCATTCGCTACTCGCTTCTTCTAGCTTGGTTGACGAGGTGTGAGACGCTCAGTTGAGCGACCCTTACTTTACAGAGATCAAGTAGAAAATCACAGAGGGTACCTTCGAGAACTGAAAGTACGACTTCAAACTACATGAAGATGGTCTGATCCGATTGAATGGCAGATTATGCGTCCCCCGAAGCAATGCTGAGCTAAGGGATCACATTCTGCGAGAGTCACACGGTTCTACATTATCCGTCCATCCGGGAGCCTCTAAGATGTACAAAGACATGAAGAGGTACTTCTGGTGGTCAGGGATGAAATCCGATGTGACTGAGTATGTTCTGAGGTGTCTCACTTGCCAGAAAGTGAAGTTCGAGCACCGAAGACCGGGCGGAATGGTACGATCTATGCCAGTTCCGGAGTGGAATTCCATGATATCTCCATGGATTTTGTTGTTGGACTCCCACCTGCCAGGGGAGGACTCAACATGATCTGGGTAGTAGTCAATCGCCTCACCAAGGTTGCCCGATTCATACCGATGAAGGACACCTGGAAGGTAGCGAAGCTCGTTGAGCTATTCGACAAGGAGATCATCCGACACCATGGAGTCCCAAAAACCATTGTATCTGACCGCGATACCAGATTCCTTTCGAGATACTGGAGAGCGACATGGGAAGCGCTAGGTACTGAGTTGAAGCTTAGCACCGCCTTCCATCCACAGACCGACGGTCAGACAGAAAGGACCATCCAGACACTCGAGAACATGCTTAGAGCACGTGCCTTAGATTTCCAGGGGAGCAGGATTGATAAGCTTCATCTTATCGAGTTTCCATACAACAACAAGTATCACGCTTCAATTAAGATATCGCCCTTCCAAGATTTGTATGGTAGACCTTGCCGTACCCCATTGTGTTGGGATGAGTCAAGCGAAGTTGTCATTATTGGACCATGTTGGAGAAATATGTGACTACTTCTACCACTTAGGCAGTGTACCTAATCGTTTTGCGGAATAGTGGAATTGTGGGGTGTCGAACTCTTGGGGACCTTGCTGTGGTTTAACTGATAGTGTAAATTAACTGAGAATTCTAATTAGATTGTTGAATAGAAACTCGTCATTTTTTAGGAAGGTTGTGGTTTAACACTTAATGTAAATAAAAACAGTAAAAGAACAATTAATTAGAACAGAATAATAATAGCGGTTTATAAAACTCTTTTGTTTTTAAGAAGCACCCTGGGTTGTTCTGCTCACCTATTTTATCCAATTATATTACTATAAACTTCTACCATTTTAACAATAAACTCAGGAATTTTAATTAGTTCGTTGACAGGTCCTTGTACAATAAACCCTGATTAATTTAAATAACAAGCTGCAATCCTTGCCCAAGTTATTATAAATTAATCGCTTTATTAACAATTCCTGTTGGAGACAGATTAACCTATAGGCGAACCTCGCTTCTAGTCATTAACCCATTTTGACTTCTTCTGTCTAGAACCTTGTCTCAGCACCGTATTTTAACAAGAGAACTACAAATATCACTTTAATAATCGGCCTGAATATTAAAGCGCATTAAGAACGAGAATCAAAATATTGCTTGAACAGATTATAGTAGAAAATATACGTAACACGATTGTATAAAATAAGCTTGCTTTCCAACCCGGGAGGCTAAAGTTATTACTCACACATAATTATAAAAACAAATAGCGTAAGTACGACAGACATTAAAACTGAATAGATTTAACTGATAATATTTGGACGGAGGTTGGACAGAACAACGGTATGGAAAATGGAATGTTTTTATGGGATGAGATGAAGTGAGGATTTATGTGGAGATTATGTAGATGAGATGTATGATTTTTGGAGAGAAAATGGAGATTTTATGGAGGAAAAATGGCATAAGTTTGTAGGTGGAATGAGATATGGATTAATGGAGGGTTGTAGGTGTATTTATAGAGAAATATAGGTAAAAGGGGGAGGTAAGGTGGTGGTGTTAACGTGTAAAGAGATAATGATTTTATCTCTTCACACTGCTGCTGTTGCACCCATTACGCTGGCAAGATCGACATGTCCGGACCACCGTCCGGACCAGACTGGTCCGGACATGTCGATTTTCTTCTCGGGTGCGCTAGCGTGTCTTCGTCCGGACCAGGTGATCCGGACACTGTCCGGACCAAGGGTCTTTTGCCTCTAAAATGTTCGTTTTAGCTCCGATTTGATCCCCGTTTTCGCCCACGCGTTCGTCTCTTCGTGTACTTTGCTCTTAGCTTGGTTTTCCTCATGTTTAACCAATAAATTTGTGAGATAATCAATAAAACATAACTAGAGGAAAAACATACGATAAGTGAGTAATATTATCCTGAAAGTAAGTAAGTACAAAGTAAATTAAACCCTTAAATGTCTATGTATTTCTCACTTATCAAACTCCCCCACACTTATCTTTTGCTTGTCCTCAAGCAAATCTTTCTGACATAATGTTTAAACAAGTTAAACAGACAATAATCAAGTAAGGAGAGCACAGAAGAGGTAATTGCCAATCTTTTCAGATTTTAAAAAGGTACTAATAACATTAATAATATTTGATATATTTCTCCATTTCTGAGAATAACCCTGAAGTCCAACAAAAGAAAGAGAAACAGTACCATGAGAATTCTGCTTTTAACCTTGAGCCAATCCACCATTTTCTTTCACATTTCCTTTGAACGACAAGGGGCATGAAGTAAAATCTTATTCCATTATACCTTTCAATGCCACATACTCATGATCCATAATGAAGAAGTTTTTATCATTTTGGTACAGAATGCACAGATACTTCAATTTTGAAGTTCATTTTTCTTTTACCTCAGACTTTTCTCTCCACCCTTGTAGCGGTTTTGGGTCTACTATCCCAGATACCGAGTACCTTAGGTAGCCGGGTGATGAAGCACCCCTAAGAACTTAATAACCGAGTGGACGAGGCCTGTTTAGGATCAGATATGCCTGTATGGATCAGAGGAGTACCTTGCCTTGTTCTTTTTCCACCATTTCTTTCCAAATCAAATCCAGGCTCAAAGTCAAAACAAAATTCAAATGATAATTTCCTCAGAATTTTTAGCATTGAGTAAGGAGCAGAGTGGTAAAAAATTTTTATGTACCCTTTAAACCTGTTAATACTGGCATTACTCCCTCTATGGCTCCTTCTTTGATTATTAATCACTTTAACAAATTTAAACACATGTCGAAAAGAGGCAAACTTAAGAGCAAGCTTTTGATTATTATCTCTCCCCCACACTTGAACTAAAGCAATGCCCTCATTGCATAGAAAATATTTAAAGAACAGGGCATGCAAACAACCTGGGTAATGATCACAAAGCATGGTAATAGGAAATATTGAAAATTTAAAGAGCAAGGTAAAGATAGTGTACTCCCCAGATTTATGCAGAATATGTAGTGTAGCTCCCCCACACTTGAGTTCAGCTGTCGGAATGTGCAAGATGTTCCTGGAATAAATATTCTAAACAGCCAGAAGAACTCAAGTTAATTCTCCTCGTTCTCTCTCCTTTCTTTTTATTTCACTCTTTTTTTTATCATAAAATAAGATACAAAATATAAGCACAATATAGATTAAAAAGATAGATAGTAGGGTGCCTCCTACCAAGCTGCCCATCTTTATGGTCTTTGGCTAGACCGTACCTGAGTACTTTAAGTTGTGACTGGATCTTTGAGAAGAAGTGCAGAAGCCTCTTCGTTGTCTAATGTGGTTCCCAGAAATAGTTTTATTCGAGCTCCATTTACTTTAAACGATCCTCCTTTCTTATTGTCCAATTCCACACTGGATATGATTGTAAATGGTCCAGACCAGAAGGATTTTAACTTACCTAGGAAGAACTTAAGTCTGGAGTTATAAGAAGGGCCTGATCTCCTGTTTTGAATTCTCGCTTGGCAATCATCTTATCGTGCCAACGCTTGGTCTTCTCCTTATAAATCACTGCATTTTCATATGAGTCATTCTGAAGTTCCTCTAGCTCAGTCAACTGGAACTTCCTCTTTTCACCGGCTTGTTGTAGATCAAAGTTTAACACCTTCAGAGCCCAATAAGATTTGTGCTCTAATTCCACAGGCAAGTGGCATGCCTTCCCAAAAAATAGTTTGTAGGGAGACACGCCAATAGGTGTTTTGAAGGCGGTGCGGTATGCCCATAGTGCATCGTCCAATTTCAGAGACCAATCCTTTCGAGAAGAGCTCATCATCTTCTGCAGAATCCATTTTAGCTCTCTATTTGTTATCTCTGCCTGACCATTCGTTTGAGGATGGTATGGTAGAGCAACCTTATGTCGGACTCCATATTTCTTCAGGAGAGCATCAAACTGACGATTGCAGAAGTGAGATCCACCATCGCTGATTATTGCTCTAGGAACACCAAATCGAGTGAATATATTCTTCTTTATAAACTTCATCACAACTTTACCATCATTAGTAGAGCAAGCAAGGGCTTCCGCCCATTTAGAGACATAATCAACTGCTATTAAGATGTATAAATTTCCATAAGAATTTGGGAAGGGTCCCATAAAATCAATCCCCCAAACATCAAATAATTCAACCTCCAGCATATTGTTCAAGGGTAGTTCATTACGGCGAGAAATGTTACCTTGCCTTTGACACCGATCACAAGTAGACACAAAAGCATGACAATCTTTGTGAAGGGTGTTCCAATAGAAACCGGATTCAAGTACCTTAGCAGTTGTACGGGTTGCACCGTGATGCCCGCCGGTTTCTCTAGAATGGCAATGGAGTAGGATATTTCTGATTTCCGTCTGTGGCACACATCTCCTTATAATTCCATCTGCACAGATTCTGAAAAGGAAGGGATCATCCCATAAATAATGTTTGACAATTGAAAAGAACCTTTTTCACTGCTGATATATCATATCAGCTGGGATGATCTTCGTAGCCAGATAATTGGCAATATCGGCAAACCAAGGGTCTCCTGCCGTTTGGATTGTGAATACTTCCTCGTCAGGGAAAAACTCATTGATGGGTCTTTCGTCTTCTGGTCCCTCCATCCTTGACAAGTGGTCAGCCACGACATTCTGGATACCTCTCTTATCTCTATGTCGAATTCTTGTAAGAGAAGTATCCATCTTATCAACCTGGGTTTTGCATCTGCTTTGGCAAATAAATACTTGAGGGCAGAATGATCAGTATGAATAATAACCTTACTACCCAATAAATATGGACGGAATTTATCCAAAGCAAAGACGACTGCCAGCAATTCTTTTTCGGTGGTGGCATAATTTTTCTGAGCATCATTTAGAGTACGACTTGCATAATAAATGACTCTCAGAATTTTATCCATTTTTGGCACAAAACAGCACCCACCGTATAATCACTGGCGTCACACATGATTTCAAAAGGTTGGGACCAGTCGGGTGATACCACAATAGGAGCAGAGACAAGTTTTTCTTTTAACAAATTAAAAGCTGCTAAACATTCATCAGAAAAATGAAATTTAGCATCTTTAGTTAGTAGAGTACAGAGAGGCTTAGAAATCTTGGAAAAGTTTTTAATGAATCTTCTATAAAAACCAGCATGTCCAAGAAAACTTCGAATACCTCTTACAGTAGTAGGAGGTGGGAGTTTTTCTATTACCTCAATCTTAGCGCGATCCACCTCAATACCTTTTGAAGACACGTTATGTCCTAGCATGATCCCTTCTCGAACCATGAAGTGACATTTCTCCCAGTTCAGGACTAGATTTGTGTCTTCACACCTGGCCAAAATAAGATCAAGATTCTCCAGGCAAGTGTCAAATATCGAACCAAAGACAGAGAAGTCATCCATAAAGACTTCTATACATTTTTCAATGTAGTCAGAGAAAATAGCCATCATGCACCGTTGAAAAGTAGTTGGTGCATTACACAATCCGAACGACATTCTTTTATAAGCATATGTTCCATAAGGACAGGTAAAAGTAGTTTTATCCTGATCTTCTAGAGCAATTGGGATCTGAAAGTATCCTGAATAGCCATCTAGAAAACAGTAGTAATCTTGACCTGCTAACCTTTCCAGCATTTGGTCAATAAAGGGCAAGGGAAAATGATCCTTACGTGTAGTAGTATTCAATTTTCTATAGTCTATACAAACTCTCCATCCGGTAGTAGTGCGTTGAGGAATCAACTCACCTTTCTCGTTAGGAACTACAGTTATTCCGCCCTTTTTTGGAACTACCTGCACTGGACTTACCCACTTGCTATCTGAAATTGGATAAATAATGCCAGCGTCAAGTAGTTTTATTACCTCTTTCTTGACCACCTCTTTTAGAATGGGATTGAGACGCCTCTGTGGTTGTGCTAATGCCCTAAAGTCATCTTCCATATATATTCGATGAGAGCATAGAGATGGGCTTATTCCTTTGATATCCGCTATCGACCAACCGATAGCGGTCGTATGTTTGCGTAGTACCCCTAAAAGTTGCTTTTCCTGCACATCTGATAATTTAGATGAGATAATAACTGGTAAATCAGATGGCTGTTTTAGAAAAGCGTATTTTAAATGAGGGGGAAGAGGTTTCATTTCGACTGTAGGTGATTTTTCAATGGATGGCTTTGGTCTGTCTGCGTTTCTTTCTACTGGCTCGAATCTTTGTTGGTAGGAACGGAAATATGGCTTATGCTTGTTTAACTCTTCAGCCATGAGAGCAATATCAGGATTTTCGTCATCAGCTTCACAAGATGCCATAAGACATCTTTCTAAGATCGTTTCTTCATCTTTGCTGAGGAACATCTCCTGTACTAAAGAGTCAATAGTGTCAAAAAACTTGTTGGAGAAATATGTGACTACTTCTACCACTTAGACAGTGTACCTAATCGTTTTGCGGAATAGTGGAATTGTGGGGTGTCAAACTCTTGGGGACCTTGCTGTGGTTTAACTGATAGTGTAAATTAACTGAGAATTCTAATTAGACTGTTGAATAGAAACTCATCATTTTTTAGGAAGGTTGTGGTTTAACACTTAATGTAAATAAAAACAGTAAAAGAACAATTAATTAGAACAGAATAATAATAGCGGTTTATAAAACTCTTTTGTTTTGAAGCACCCTGGGTTGTTCTGCTCACCTATTTTATCCAATTATATTACTATAAACTTCTACCATTTTAACAATAAACTCAGGAATTTTAATTAGTTCGTTGACCGGTCCTTGTACAATAAACCCTGATTAATTTAAATAACAAGCTGCAATCCTTGCCCAAGTTATTATAAATTAATCGCTTTATTAACAATTCCTGTTGGAGACAGATTAACCTATAGGCGAACCTCGCTTCTAGTCATTAACCCGTTTTGACTTCTTCTGTCTAGAACCTTGTCTCAGCACCGCATTTTAACAAGAGAACTACAAATATCACTTTAATAATCGGCCTGAATATTAAAGCGCATTAAGAACGAGAATCAAAATATTGCTTGAACAGATTATAGTAGAAAATATACGTAACATGATTGTATAAAATAAGCTTGCTTTCCAACCCGGGAGGCTAAAGTTATTACTCACACATAATTATAAAAACAAAGCGTAAGTACGACAGACATTAAAACTGAATAGATTTAACTGATAATATTTGGACGGAGGTTGGACAGAACAACGGTATGGAAAATGGAATGTTTTTATGGGATGAGATGAAGTGAGGATTTATGTGGAGATTATGTAGATGAGATGTATGATTTTTGGAGAGAAAATGGAGATTTTATGGAGGAAAAATGGCATAAGTTTGGAGGTGGAATGAGATATGGATTAATGGAGGGTTGTAGGTGTATTTATAGAGAAATATAGGTAAAAGGGGGAGGTAAGGCGGTGGTGTTAACGTGTGAAGAGATAATGATTTTATCTCTTCTCACTACTGCTGTTGCCCTGTACGCTGGCAAGATCGACATGTCCGGACCACCGTCCGGACCAGACTGGTCCGGACATGTCGATTTTCTTCTCGAGTGCGCTGGCGTGTCTTCGTCCGGACCAGGTGATCCGGACACTGGTCCGGACCAAGGGTCTTTTGCCTCTAAAATGTTCGTTTTAGCTCCGATTTGATCTCCGTTTTCGCCCACGCGTTCATCTCTTCGTGTACTTTGCTCTTAGCTTGGTTTTCTCATGTTTAACCAAAAAATTTGTGAGATAATCAATAAAACATAACTAGAGGAAAAACATACGATAAGTGAGTAATATTATCCTGAAAGTAAGTAAGTACAAAGTAAATTAAACCCTTAAATGTCTATGTATTTCTCACTTATCAGACTAGAGTATCTTGAGCATGTACAAGCTGAAGTTCAGCAAATCCGAGCGAACATGAAAGCAGCCCAAGATAGCCTGAAATCCTATGCGGTTGTGCGACGACACGACCTTGAGTTCGCCGTGGGCGACAAAGTGTTCTTGCGCGTTTCACCTATGAAGGGCGTATTCCAATTTGGCCAGAAGGGCAAGCTGAGCCCGAAGTTTGTAGGCCCGTACACGATTACTGAGAGGATTAGAGCTGTGGCTTATAGGCTAGCATTACCTGAAGAATTGGGGTGTGTTCTTGATGTCTTTCATGTATCACAACTCAAGAAATACATAGCCGATCCTTCTCATGTATTAGAACCCGAACAGCTATCCCTAGAGCCGACGATGAGATATGTCGAGACTCCACTGAGAATCCTTGATATGAAGACTAGAGACACTCGCCATAAATCTGTACGAATGGTGAAGGTCTTGTGGTCTAACCACGATGTCGAGGAAGCGACTAAGGAACTAGAAGACGCCATGAAGGCAAAGTGCCCAGATTTATTTGTAGACTAGCTGTCTAATATCCGTAGAGTACGGAGGGTACGGGGCGTACCCCTTTTTAAGGGGGGTAGAGCCATTTTGTTTTTGCATTGCTTCGGGATAGCATTGCATAGTATGTATGTATTGTAGTACACTTTGTTGGCATAGTGTAGTGCTAGTAGTATTCATTATATTTGTACAATGAGTAATGCAATTGTGTTGTATGGTATATGGCACGAATGGTAATGTGGATTGTATTGTGAAATGGTATTGTGGAATGTGTGAATTGTATTGTGTATTGTATATGGGTTGTGTGTGCTAGCAGTGTAGGAATTGTGAACACCTTGTAAGGTGGTAGTAAAGTGCATTGTGGCAATTGGTTTGCCAAATGAGTAGAAATAGTAAACCGTAAACCTTGAGCAACTTTGAGGGCAAAGTTCCTTAAGGGGGGTAGATTGAAATACCCCGTGATAAAAAATAGTGATTAATTAGGCTAATTAAGATTTTTGAGGCTGAATTACATCTGAATAAACATGAGGGAACAAATCCCAAAGAAAACGGATACTTAAAACGGATTAAAAGCACAAATGAACCTTAAAGCACGTTTTTCGAGGAAACTGGGAAAACGCGACTTTAAGCGGGTTAAATAGACCCGTAATAATTTTGGTCAACCAAATAGTAATTATTAAACATTAATGAAGGACTAGAACCAATAAAATTAATTAAACAAGAAAATTCCGGAAAACGGGTTCCGGTTAGTGAGTAATGTAAAAACTAGAAGTTGTGGGGTGATAAGTGTAAATAAGCTAAACTAACATGTCCCCTTTTGAAAATAAAAATCAAATATCTGTATGTGTGTGTGTATGGGGCCGGATGACTTCCCCCCCCTTCTCTCATTATTTCCTCCTAACTCACAAAGGATAAATTTAATTAAGTAAAAAGCAAATAAGCACACTCTCTCTCCTACTGCTCTTCCTCACTCACGATTTCTCCTCCCTCTCTCTGATTTCCTTCTTCCTCCTCCAGCTCCTCAAATGGTGATTTGTAAGCTCTTCCCACAAGCCTCCATCTCTCTCCATTTTTGAAGGCTAAAAACACCTCCAAATTCCATAAACACTGCACCATTGGAATCCTCTCTTCTTGGGCAACAACTCCATCTTCTCAAAATCTGAAAAGCTCCATTTTTACTTCCATGGCTGGAGGCCATTTGAAGATTTGAGACCACCATTGGAAGCACCTTCATTCCCTTGTCATTCTAATGTAAAAATAGTCTTGAAACTCCATCTTTTTCCAACCCTTTTTGGCAAAACGAAATTTACAAGTGGAGCTCTTATTCTCCTTCTTGTTCCAGCCAGTTTTAATCCCTTTAAGTAGTGCTGGAGCTTGTTGTTTTTGCTGCTCAAAACTTCATCTAGAAGTCCTAAGGTAATACCTTCTTCAAACCTAAAACATGTGTTAAACCTAGATTGAATAAGAGCAAGTTCTAAATGGGAGTTAATGTGTATTGGTGGGCTGTAGCATTTCTGGAATTGTGAAGGAAGAACAAGAAAGAGAAGAAAGAAGGAAAGGAAGATAAAAGAAAGAAAACTAGAACTACAAGGTAAATACTCTTGCCTTGAACTAGTTTGGTATACCTTAGTGTAACAGATTTTAACTACTTGTAATGAGTAATGTACATGGTTGTGAGTAGTAGCTATGCTGTCGTATAATGAGGAAGAGAACTAAAAATGTTGAATCTTTTGAAAGATGATTAAAAGCTTGGGAAAAGCTTGGGGAATAAATGTGTATGTGCTGGAAAAATTTAATGTATTGTAGTGTGTGGAATGTTGTGGAGAAGTTGGAAATGTGTGTATTGCTATCTTGGATAAACAGGTGTGCTAAGTGGTAATGTGTGAACAAAATAATGTGGTGAGAAAGTGAAAATTATAGGGGAGACTATGTCAAAATTTACATAGAAACTAGAGAACTCGAGAGCTTAATGTAAGTAGTTAATCATTTCAAAAACAGATTTGAGAAAGAGCTAAGTAATGGGAAGAACTAGGGTGGAAGATAATGTAATGTGAGTCCTAGAAATGGTATTAGTTGAGGGAGTGTTGGATGGTAGAAGTTAGAGTCAAAATCTGTAGCAAATAAGGAACTAGAGAGAACTAGTGCAAGTGTTGAAGAGAAAGTGAGAAAAATTGGGTGAGTTAAAATGGAAATGAGTAATGAGGTTAGTAGGTGGTTTAGAGAAGTTTAGAGCATCAAAATGAGTGTTAAACATGTTGGGAATGCTTGGATAAAGGTTAGGGAAGCAATGGGTAAGAAAGAAGCTGAAAACAGAATTTAAAATAAGTATACTGGGTTGGACCGACCTTGGGACCGCCCTTGGCAAGGTCGATCGAGCCTAAATTTGCAAGAACGGAGGTCTACTGACTTCGAAACGACCTTTGGACTGAACTTGGCAAGGTCGGTTGAGTCGTAAAAATGTAAACCCAGAAGTCAGTGACATCGACCGACCTTGGGTGGGGAGGACTAGTCAGGAAAAAAAGCAAGTGACAGAGTTAGAACTGGCTCCCTTGCATTGCAATTCGGTCGAGTCATGAATTTTCAGAAACAGAAACTTACTGACTTGGACCGACCTTGGGACCTACCTTGCAAGGTCGGTCGGGTCTGAAATTTCCAGAATCGTAACGCACTGACTTTGACCGACCTTGGGGCCGACCCTGGGTAAGGTCGGTCGAGTCATACAAAAAAAAGAGTAATAGTAATCACATGTACATATATATATATATATAGTAGTACACCATTAATGGAGTAATAAAGGTAAGAAAGTATGCACATGAGTAAGAAAACAAACTTAAGGATGAAATGTTTTCAGGACTAAGTATGCGTAGTAAGGACTAGTAAGTGTATATTGGAAGTATTAAGGAAGGAATGAGTTAGGTCAATAATAGATAATTGACCGTACAACTCCATGTATGTTATAGGAATCGAATAGTTGAACACCGAAGGAAAGTCGGAGTTCGAGTACGATGGTGAACGGTATGATTTTCTCATGCCCCGTATGCTACCTTGGCTACCTGATTTGTGTGCTTATGTGATCACCTAAATAAGATAAATGCACGAATTGGGTTTTTAATGCACTTACTTGTGCTTGTATTATATTGTTCTTGTTGTAATGTCTTGAACTCTTAGTTTGTATAATTCATGAAATGTATGAATGAGAATGAAGTGTTGTGTGGCCTTGATGTGTAGTGTACTAACCCATTGTATGGGAAGAGGACTTCTAACCATTTCCTAACTAGCGAACATTTCTAACATTGAGAAATTGGTAAATATGAATGAGTAGAAGTCCAATATAGTTTCGGCCACACATGAGGATGAGGAGACACGAGAGGTTGGATCCGATTCCTGGCCTTAATCTTTTCCATGGACCAAATCCCTTAGTTGGGTAGCACCCTAGATTAGTGAGCCACCCTAAAGCCCGATGGTGGGATATCGTAGTCCCTGCCCGGTGGTCATACCGACTTGACTTGAGTAAGTAAGTAAGAAAAGTAATTGTATGATTAAAGATTATGTTAGTGTAAGCCATTGATCACGAGTAAAGAGTAAAGCACACCCGATTAACCCGGGTGAGAAAGTAACTAACAAGTATTGTGTATATATTGGAGAAGTGTATCTCCGGGTTACGGTAAGTACGAATGGTTGACTTGTGTTGTCTTCCTTGTATGTATTGAATGGAATGTATGTTCTATGATGTGAATGTATTGTATCTTATGAGAGCATGTATGTATGTGTGAATAAAATGAACCGCATGTATTCGACCAAGTAGTCGGCGTACCCCCGTTAGCACGCGGGGTATGCGAATTTCATATGCAGCATTTTGCTGAGCCCCTTGGGGCACTGTTTTTATTTCTATAGGTACTCAGGAGAATTGATGGTCGAGTTAGGACCAAGATGAATTCTTTTGGAGTAGTTATTAATTTGAATGGTGTACCGAGTTGTACACGGCTTAGGCCTTTTTGAGTAGCCGGTGTACCATGTGGTACACCCTTTTGGATGTTGGAAATTGTGAATGTGAAAGAATGAGTAGTTGTATAAACTCATAGTTTTTCACTGCTGGAAAAAAAAAGAATAAAAAACGGCCTGTAAAACACGCTTTGTGTAGTAAGCGTTTTTTTACAGTGGCCGGAACACATAAAAAACGCTTTGTGTAGGAAGCGTTCTTTAATGTATGGCCGGAGCACATAAAAAACGCTTATATTAGGAAGCGTTCTTTATAGCTCTTAGTAAGACACTATAAAGAACGCTTCTTAATAATAAACGTTCTTTATAGTCGACTATAAAGAACGCTTCTTAATAATAAGTTCTTTATAGTCGACTATAAAGAACGCTTATTATTAAGAAGCGTTCTTTATAGTGTCTTACTAAGAGTTATAAATGACGCTTCCTAATATAAGCATTTTTTATAAGTCAAGTTATAATGGACACACATTTTTTGGCTCAAATTTGAACATGCCGCTCTTCTCTCTTCTTAATCTTCCATATATTCTCTTCTGGACGTGGATTTTTTGGCTCAAATTTGAACATGCCGCTCTTCTCTCTTCTTAATCTTCCATATATTTCTTCACTCGCGTTATTTTTGCAACCTGCGCTGCACCTCTTCAATTCTCTTCTCATGGTAATTTTGCAACCATAACTGGCGACCAAGGAACATGGATTGCGCCTCTTCCATACTCTTCGATCATAGAAATTTTGCAACCGGCCATAACTGGCGAACAATGAACATGCTCTGCACCTCTTCCATTCTCTTCACTCATGGTATTTTGCAACCCTAACTAGTGAACAAGTAATATAATGCTCTGCACCTCTAGCATCCATTCTCTTCACTCACGGACTCTTGTGCTTGCGAACAAGTAACATACTACTCCGCCTCTATCTTCTCATGGTAATTTTGCAACCCTAATTAACTGGTGGCCAACAAGGAACATGCATGCTCTGCACCTCTTCCATTCTTTACTCACGATTTTGCAACCCCTGGCGAACAAGGAACATGCTCTGCGCCTTTTTAATTCTTTATTCACAATAATTTTACAGGTTTTTGTATGTCGAATATGTGAAAATGCACAGGGAAAGGGAAAATAAAAAAAATAAAAAAATAAAAATAATAATAATGAAGAACGCTTCCTTATAAAAGTGTTCTTTATTCTATCAAAAATATGGCGCCAAGACACTATAAGGAACGCTTCTTAATAATAAGCGACGCTTATTATTAAGAAGTGTTCTTTATAGTGTATTACTAAGAGCTATAAAGACCGCTTCCTAATATAAGCGTTTTTTATAAGTTAAGTATAAAGAATGCTTCTTAAGCATTCTTTATAACTCTTACTTTTTGCTTCGCTGGCATTCTTTTAAAGCCGAAATAAGCGTTTTTTATTCTTTTTTTCCAACAGTGTTTGGTAGGCTTGTAAGGTGGAATGTAATTGACATACTTTTGAATACTCAATAATCAAGAAGGTAAGTAAGCATTGGGAATGTAATGTAAGTAATTATATTGCTCGGTATATCTTAATCTTCAGACCGTTACAGTAAGTAGTAGGAGCCTTGTTAGTCTTGGGATGGCTAACGGCGTTGTATCACCCACTGGGAGTATGTAAGTATCCGCTGAGTGTAGAGTAACTATGAAGACGATTAGAGGATAATGGAAGGATTAGCGGTTGGGGTGTTACAACCGGAACCGCCTGAAACCGCTTGGAATCGCTCAAAACCGACCTTGGATTCAGAATCACCAGAACCGGAACCAGAATCAATGGAACCGCCCTGGAACCGCCCCGGAACCGGTCAAGCTAGCCATTGGTCAAACGTTAAAACGACTTCGTGTTGGCCCGAACTGGCCAGAACCGCTCCGAAACTGGCCGGAATCAGAACAGCTCTGGAACTGTCTGGAATCAGAACCGCTCTGGAACCGGACGGAACCGGTTTTTTGAGCGAATCCGAAATGAATACAACAATCGGAAACTGAAACCGGAATCGCCCCTGACCAGTTACGAACCCAAATACACATGTCCCGGAACCGAAATCAACGGAACCGGAACTGTGACCACCATTACAGCGCCAACTGAGGTAGGTAATAAGTAAAAAAGTTGTGTCATCTGTGTTTCAGGAGGGAGAAGAGCGGATTACAAACTCCAAGCTGATGAAAACTAATGAACTGGACGAAAATTTGGATTTTCATAACATTGCGGTAGTTAAATTTGAAAATCATATTATGTAAATTTCTATTTTGTAAGTATGTCAAATGATAGATCGGTATATTAGGTTATCAATAGTACACTATTTAAGACTGTGAGTACAACTGACATTTCACTTTTAGAAACTTCTTTTGGTCAATGACTAATGTATTCTTCTTCAATAAAAATTGTCTCTTATTATTTAATGTAAATTGTTCATGTTAAATGTAAAATGTATTTCTATCAATGACGAATACGCTAGTCATGAATGAAAAGATGCACTCCTAGGAATACAATTGTACTTTTATAATCAATGTACAAATTCTCTCACAATGTACTATACTAAAGATATATGTAGGCAACATCGATACACACAGATGTAGCTAAGTTGCTTTGTTATATAATATACTTACTTTATTGAAATAAGGTGCAATGAAACTTTGGAAACAATTCTACTATATAACATATCAAATTTCTTATTGTATATAAGAGAAATTAATTAATTTACAAAAATCAAATACTTGTATGCAGATGCATAGGATAATTTTATAATTATTGCTCATTTATTGACAGAATAATATTGTTACATATAGTTTGTATCTTAGGACTTTCATAAGTTGTACTCTTCTAGTGTGTATTAGGTTTATATTGTAATTTTTTGCTTATAAGTTAGCTCACAGTCTGTTGACCGGTTTACTATTTTTCCTTTTCCTAGTTAGCAGTATAAGTACTACTGCTAATGATAGTCTTAGCGCTTAAGTAGATCGTTCTCCAAAAGCAAGAACGATAACACATTGTATCTTCTTCTTCGTAATGAAATAAGAATGGTTTTCTTCTTCCCAAGACTGCAATCAATTAACATGGTATCCGAGCACCCTTTTTCAAATTAATTGAAGATGAGTGACATAGAAAACCAAAAAGATTCTGGTAGCGGCATAGAACCACCAGAGATGTCATCGAAGAAGACAGAGACGACAATAGACCCGAATGATCCCCTTTATGTCGCCGCAACAGAACATATGGGGTAATCCCTGGCTCCAAAGCTCACCGGCACCGGTGATGGATTTCTTGGCTGGAAGTGGACCATGCAACAGAAGCTCTCAGCGAAAAACAAAATCGGATTTATAGATGGAAGTTTGTTGCGTCCCGATCCAGAAGATGCTTTCCGCACAACAGCATGGAAACGGGCTAGATCTTTAGTAGTGACTTGGAAAATCTCTTCCTTGTCGCCCAATATAGTCAAAACCGTCATGTATACCGAAGATCCAAAGGACATCTGGGACTGGCTTTGTCGCCGATTCGAGAAGAAGAATATGGCAACTCTCCACAACGTCAAAACGCAAATTGCAAATTTGAAGCAAGGAGAAGAGTCGGTAACCGATTGCCTAATGAGATCAAAGGAGACATGGGCACAATACGATCTGGCAAGACCACTGGAAGCGTATAATTGTTGCGGTTCGTGCACGGCTCTGAAGAAATAAAGAAGGAGACCAGAGGATGAAGAAGCCATACATTTTCTAATGGGGCTCAACAAATCATACTCTCACTTGCGTGGACAGATTTTAGCCACCAGTGAATTGCCAAGTCTCGAAGAGATCTTTTCTGTAATTGTTCAAGAAGAACATACGCGACATTCTACTGACGCGAGAGACGAGAGTGAAGTTACAAGCCGACGTTCAAGAAACCACCAGCCAATAACACAAGTTCTATGCCAAGAAAATATCTCCCAAAATGCCAGAATTGCGGTAAGTTGAGACATTCAAGAAATGAGTGTTAGTGGCTGGTGGGTTTTCCGTCTGGTGAATCGAAACCGCAGAGAGATGCCCACGTTGGTTCTGTTGTGGCTCAGCAAGGAAATTGCACCAGTCGAGATGCGGAAGCAAATCTGGAATCTCCAGTGAAGGGGCTTTCAAACGAGCAACTCCAGCAACTTGTGTCTTTCCTTCAACAACAGAAGGACAATGCAAACACGACAAAACAGAACGATTTCGGGGATTTCTCAGGTAACACTAAAAACTATATCAATTCTCTGCCCTGTTTGAATGAGAATTCTACTCCAGTCATACATGCCTTGAAAAATTTGTGGATACTAGACTCTGGGGCTAGAGAACATATTAGTGGCAGCATAAATTTGCTTTCTGGTTGTGAATTACTGAAAGAAAAGAAACAGATTAATCTACCAGATGGAAACAAAAAGGATGTCGATCACTTGGGTAAACTGATAATTAATGGCTTGACATATCTAGAAAATGTTCTGTATGTGAAAGATTTTATGCTTAACATTATATCAGTGGCTAAGTTGATTCAGAAACTAAAAGTATCCATAATTTTCAATCAAAAATCTTGTGCCTTGCAGGATTTTGAGAAAGGACAATTCCAAGAGATTGGAAGACTTGTGTGTGGTCTGTACATAGTCGATATGAATGCTTTACATGATTTTGTTTTGAGAAATAGAAATGCTTCTAGGACTTGTGCGAATTTTCCGACTGAAGTTTCTGTTCATGCTTCTACTTTTTGTAATGCCACCAACTACCTTTTGCGGCATAATAGAATGGGACACATCCCTCTATTGAAATTGGCAAAAATCATAGATGTTGATATCCCTTGCATTGTAAAGAACACACCGTTACCTTGTGCAATCTGTTATAAAACTAAAGGAAAATGCACCAAGTTTCCCTCCTCAACCATTAAAAGTCTAAAACCTTTTGAATTGATCCATGTAGACATATGCGGCCCTATGAGAACCCAAAGCATAGGCGGCCACAAGTACTTCTTAACCATTGTTGATGACCATACCAGGGCAACATGGGTTACCCCTTTAAAACATAAATCTGAAGCCACTCAAAACATTAACAACTTTGTTAACTTAGTCGAGAGAAAAATGAGTGGCTTTGTAAAAATAATTAGGAGTGATAATGCCATGGAATTAGGAAAATCTCTTGAAGGGACTACATTCGACTCCCAGAAGGGAATCATTCATCAAACCTCCTGCCCTCACACTCTGCAACAAACGGAGTGGTTAAACGCAAACATGGTCATTTAATGGAAGTCGCCAGGGCTTTGTTATTTCAGTCAGGTCTAGGAAATGAATTTTGGAGTTACTGCGTTCAACATGCAACATATCTAATAATCAGAATGCCCAGTAAACCCGTTCTTAATGTAACACCATACGAAAGACTGTATGGATCCAAACCTGACTATAATGAAATAAAAAGTTTCGGGCCGTCGTTTATTATATGACAAATATTGGTCCTGGTTAGGGAAAACTAGACCCCTGTCATCTGCATGTGTTTATATTTGGAAATAGCAAAAAACCAAAGGTTACAAAGTATTAACTCTCGAAGAAGGAAGGTTAAGATAACTCGAGACCTTACCTTCTTCGAAGACATATACCCTCTAATTAATGGTGATTGGAAAACCAATTCCCAAAAAAATATCATCAAAACAAAACCGACATCTTCCCCAAATCTCTCCCAAACTTGGAGGACAATGTTTGTACGTCTCAGCCTTCTGAGATAAGAGAAACATCTACAACCTTCAGAACCCACTCCGGAACAAGATATTAACCAAGATCACCCCCAAGAAATACCAGAAATACCAGAACAACCCTAGTCAGAAGATCCACCCGTCCACATAATTTCCCATCTAAATACAATGACTTTGTCTGTTCTACAAGCTTTGATCAGAAAGACCTTTTCTCTCCTCTATCCTCCACAGAGAGGCTTGAACATAAAGACACAACAAATCAGCCTCAATTCATCATTAACACCCTAACTGATCACCTGCCCTCCTCCACTATCCACTCATGCTCTATACATCAAGACACCAATAGATCAATCAATCACATCAATAACCTAAGTGAGCCTCCAAATTACCAAATTGCCAGCAAAGATCCCAATTGGGACACGAGCCATGGCCAAGGAATTTGAGGCCCTTAGACAAAACAATACTTGGTCTATAGTGGATTTGCCAAAGGAAAGAAACCCATAAGCTGTAAGTGGGTCTACAAGACCAAACTTAAACCAGATGGGAGTTTAGAAAGATACAAGGCTCGGATGGTTGATGAGGGGTTTCACACAAAAACAAGCTTCGATTTCGAAGAAACTTTCTCACCAGTGATAAAACTTACCACTGTTCGTACCCTCATCATAACGGCAGTTAAAAGAGGTTGGATTCTAGACCAATTAGATGTCAATAACACTTTCCTCCATGGAGACCTCCATGAGGATGTGTACATGACAATACCCTAAGGTCTAAAGGTGCAAGGAGAAAACAAAGCATGTAAGTTGCACAAATCCCTTTATGGATTAAAGCAAGCCTCCCGTCAATGGTATGAAAAACTAGCTTCCTTCCTAAAGGGTCTTGGCTTCAATCATTCCCAAAATGATTACTCCCTTTTCGTTAAGAAAAAAGAATAGCATAACACTTTTAGGGATCTATGTGGACGACATTCTTGTAGTGGGAAATGATGCAAAAGAAGTGAAATCTTTGAAAACATAACTAGACAAGAAATTCAAAATAAAAGATTTAGGAAGATTAAACTTTTTCTTAGGTATGGAGTTCCTCGAAACAGACAATGGCGTCATCATGTCCCAACAACGCTATATTAACCAAATTCTCCATGAATTTAATATGCAAAACTGCAAGCCGTCTGTTTCTCCCTTACCCCTTAACCTCAAGTTGTACAAAAATTCTGGTTCTAAACTACAAAATCCCACAGAATACAGGTGTCTTGTGGGAAAACTCAACTTCCTCACAAATACACATCCCGACATAGCTTTTGCAGTCCAATACCTTAGCCAATTCCTTCAACTTCCCACTTCAGAACACTACAAGGCTGCCCTCCATACACTCTCCATATAAAGGGGACTTCCACTTTCGGTCTCCTCTTCAACAAAAACCAGAATTTTGATCTCCAGGCTTATTGCGATTCAGATTGGGCCTCTTGCCCAATCACACGCAAATCAGTTTTCTGGATATTACATTCTCCTCGGGGACTCACCTTTAAGCTGGAAGTCTAAGAAGCAAACCTCTGTAGCTTTGTCTTCTGTTTGAAGCAGAATACAAGCTATGCGCCAAGTAACAGGGGAGCTAAGTTGGCTAAGTAGACTCTTAGATGAAATTGGAGTTCCTAACATAACCCTCATACCTCTAAAATGCGATAACCTAACAGCGATTCACATAGCTAGAAATCCGGTCTCACACGAACGAACAAAACTCGTAGAACTAGACTGTCATTTTGTTCATGAGAAACTGCAGGGTGGTCTTATACAGGTACAACATGTTCCAAGTACGCACCATTTGGCTGATCTCATGACCAAGCCACTCACAGGTGAGAGTTATCAATACTTTTTCAAACCATGGGACTACAGCAGCAACATAACAGGTAGTACATATCACATAAGCGATTCGGCCCAGAATCATTGAATTCTCGGAAATTGCAGGTACAGAACAACAGGTAATACAACGTCAGCACTGTCTCAGTCAAAGAGCACTCTTCTACTTCCACACAACGCATAAGGGAGTAACTTTGAGGAGGGATGACAGAATATATGGTTCTATGTGTTACATATAGTTTGTATCTTAGGACTTTAATAAGTTGTACTCTTCAAGTGTGTATTAGGTTTATATTGTAATTTGAGCTTATAAGTTAGCTCACGGTCTATTGACCGTTTACGATTTTTCCTTTTCCTAGTCAGCAGTATAAGTACTACTGCTAATGATTGTCTTAGCGCTTAAGTAGATCGTTCTCCAAAGCAAGAACGATAACACATTGTATCTCTTCTTCGTAATGAAATAAGAATGGTTTTCTTCTTCCCAAGACTGCAATCGATTAACATTTATTAATGATTTTGAAAAAGTTAAAGTTGTTCAAATATTTAATTTTAGAGCCTAAATAAAAAAAATATGCTATTAATAAGATGAGTTACACATTTTCTGTAAGAGTAGTACCAATTTATATAATTGTATTTTTACCTCATTTTAAATTAAAAAGTATGAATGTTAATTATCGATTTAAAATTTGACTTCAAGCCTCTAATAAGGTGGTATCAGTCATTCGTGTCCAAGTTTAATCGGATCACGTACCACCTCTGTTTGTGATTTTACATACTTATATATACTTAGATTTAAATCTTAAAGGTATATATGAATATATAAAAATTATATTTTTTTAATTACAAATCAGGTTTTCTTGACAAGATTTTCAACAAAGTTAAAATTTAAAATTTTCCCATATGTATGTGTTAGACATTTCAAAGAGTGTATCATATCTAATTCTAAAGTGGCCGTTATTAGACTGTAAAATTTATCTTATTCAATTCTTGAATCTTTGCGTTGTAAAGCAAATATGAACATATTTCACAACATATACATATATATACATTATCACACGCGAACACAAATTTGTATCAAATGCTTTCTAGTAGTGTGTTTTACAGAACTCTAAAATGTAACTTATTAAAACTTAAAATTACCTTCTTTTAAGTTGAATTGAGCAGTTTTATAAAATGATGTAAATACAATTAATAGAAAAGATGTATCATGCATGCCTAACATAAGGTGTAACCTATTTGACAATGCTAATCTTCTTCGTGGTGTTAGTGTCCTAAACGTCTACCCCAACTTTTACCTTTTAGAGGATTTAATGTTTGCTTGTTTTTGGGGTTTGATTATCCATTGTCACTTTAAGGTTGGAGATGTAATGTTTATGGTAAACCATAAATTCTTACCCACTATTGTTATTCTAGTCATTGGTTTTCTACAATAGCATTAACCTTCTTTGATGGTGTTAGTCGTCTTCGGCGTTACATTTAGCTTTTAGGGGGTTAAGTTTTGTTTAGAGATGGTAGTTAATAATCTGATCACATTCTAGAGTTTGGAGTATACATTTTTTGGGTTGTTAGACACTTAAATTTTAAAGCCTACAACCGTCTTCAATATTGTTAGTCTTTTTCGAGAGTGTTAGCCTTCCTCAACGATGTTGCACGTCTTCGACTGCGTAAGCCGCCTTCAGAAAAGTACATTTTTGGGTTGTTAGACACTGAACCTTAAAATTTAAAGCCTACAACCATCTTTGATATTGTAGTCTTTTTTAGAGTATTAGCCTTCCTCAACGATGTTGCATGTCTTCGACTGCGCAAGCTGCCTTCAGAGGTGTTAGTCACTGTAGGGATGACCACTACTAGTGTTAGCTATATATCTTCAACACCACTACAAATGTTAGCCGTCTTTGACACTGTTATCCTTTATAGGGTTAACTACTATCCTAACCTTTAGGTTTTAATTAAGGTTAAAGTTTCTATTTATTTTGAAATGGGTTGAGAACACAATCACATTTTAGGGTTTACAATATAAAATTTAGGCCGTTAGGCCCTAGATCTCAGACTTCAAACCCTATGATCATTTTGAAACCACTCCCACAGGTGCTAGTTGGACCTTCCATGGCTGGCAGGCTCTATCGGGTCGAACCCGGAAGTAAGACTAGTTGTGAGCCGTGGAAGTGATGATTAGTTTTGAAACCACTACAACGGACGAGCAACGGTACTAAGTGACCGGTAGGACGTTTGTAGTGTGTGTTTTGTATTTTTCCAAGGGCAGCCGGATATGAGTAGTCTGGTCAGGGAAGAGTACCCAATTTGTAGCCTGAGGATCTCTAGATGTGCAAATGAATTTGATCAGAACCAAAGGACCGTAGGGCCAGAGAGCGTAAGTGCCCGAAGTCATGACGGTCGTGAACCAGAAAGCGTAAGTGTTCAAACATGACCGGTACCTGAGCGATCACTCGATATGGGAGAGGACTGTTGTGCCTTCTTTATCTACGGATGGACCCCAGGAAGAGTTTGGAAACGGATATTTTTGATTGCTATGCATGTGTGACATGTTGTTTGGATGTGTCTTATACACCGAGTTAGTCTTTTGGAGTCTGACAGGTTATAGAGAGATTATAACCTAAACATTGGTACTTAGGTGACTAACAATCTTAGATTCACCAACTTTGAGGGCAAAGTTCTTTAAGGGGGGTAGATTGAAATACCCAAAACTTAATTAGGGTGATTAAATTACTCTAATATGACATTTGAGGGCCTATTAGTGCCGAAAGAATTTGGGTAAAGAAAATAAATCCAAAAGAAAAGAGAAAAACGCTTGAAAAACGAAAAACGGTAAAAGGAACGTTATGTAACCATAAGAGAAATATGACCTCGACAAAGGTCTTAGATGAATTTCCAAGGCTTAATAATGCCTAATGGATATACGGGAACAATTATTGAAGAAAACAGATACATAAAAATGAATTAAAAACGCTAATAAAGCTTTAGCGCATGTTTTTCAAGAAAACCCGAAAACATGAATTTAAGTGGTCAAACAGACCCGTAAAAATTATGGTTGACTAAATAACTATAATTTAACATTAGTGGAAGCTTACGAACCATTAAAGAAACGAGAAAAAATCCTGAAAACGGGCCCGGTTAGTGAATAGTGCTAAAACGGGGTAAACTAAACGAGCGTTTTCTGTAAAAGACAAAAACGCCCCCAGCCTACCTTACTAATGGGGCCGGTTTTTTATAAGGTAATCAGCCCCTCTCTCATGACTAGCTAGCTATTAAAATAAGTCAAAAAGTAAAAGTGGGAAAAGTACAAAGTAGAAAAAACACTCTCTCACCTCTCATTTCCCTCTTCTCTCTCTTTCTTTTCTTCCTTCCCCACCGTGAGCTCCCTTCCTCCCTTCCTTACTGGCGATTTTGAGCTGCTCCAACAGCAACAATGGCTTCCTCACCTTCTCTCCCTTGCACAAGCCACATTAGTGCTCCAAATGATAAACTAACTACATATTCTTCTTCCTCTCATCAAGCTCTATCTTTCTCTCGTTTCCAAATCCCAAAAGGATGACTTCATCTCCAATGGTTTATCCCACTGGTGGAACGCGACCCATTAATCACGGTCCAAAACGTGTATAATTACGGTTCTTGACCGTAATTTTACGCGGGCGTCAATAAAGATGGCGTTTCTTTAATTACGGTTTAACACGTAATTAAAGGCCCTTTTCTGGCCCGCGTGTCATTGACTTTAATTACGGTTATTGTAGAACCGTGATCTAAGTCCTTTGGCGCGGCGCAACCAAGGACTTTAGATCACGGTTTTACAAATAACCGTAACGTAAAGTCGCACTTTAGATGACGGTTCTGGCAATAACCGTCATCTAAAGCTTTTCGCGCGCGCGCCCAAAGGACTTTAGATTACGGTTATTGCCAGAACCGTCATCTAAAGTGTAATTTTTTTTTTAATTTTTTTTAATTTTTTACAAATCTACACAATTGCAACAGAGAGAGAATTGTAACAGATAAGCAGCAGAGGGCAGAAACTGCACAATTGAACCACCTGAATCAAATACCAACAACACAAATTCATTCTCTGCGCACAATTGCAACAGAGAGATAACATCTAATAAAGCACCAGATCGAAAATGTAACCATATTCAATCTGTTACACAATTGCAACAGAGATAACATCTAATAAAGCACCAGAACGAAAATCTGTAACATATTCAATCTGTTACACAATTGCAACACAGATAACAATTGCAAATTCATTTCTGCGCACAATTGCAAATGCATTTCGCACCGCAGAATTGCAAACAGAAATATACAATACAACAGCTAGAATCTGTTAAAAGCAGCAGCTAGCATAATTCATTACAAACAGAATCAGAGCAACTAACAAAAAATATAATCTGTTACACAATTAATCTGTTGCAGCAGCAACTAACAAAAATATATGTTACACAGCATCAGCTAGTCTACCTACCACTCCATTCTCATAAACATGGCTGCCATGCTCTCTCTGACATGCAACAAGTCGGCGTAAGCATAAGTCTTGTATTTGGCATAATGCTCTTTAATCTGCAACAAGAAAAGGAATGGAACACATAATGAGATTAAGATAAAGACACAAAAATCTGCCGAAAGAATTAAATACAAGACAGCGTTCGTATTACCTTGTCTTTATCATTCCTAAAACTTGGGAAGTACCCGCAGAACTCGTACATATACCGCATTCACGTAGTACCCGCAACTCTTAGAATCCTTTTGGGTAGGGCACTAATCACCAAAATTCACAAATGTACAACAATTGTACAAATATAATAGCAGCACGAATGAATACATGAATTACCAACCTTGATTAATCGACGTCAAATCAATCACCAACACTCTCCCTGAGGGGTTTTTTTGTAACAACTGTTACATATATTAACAAAAGCGTTTAGCAAAATGAACAAGTACATTAATTTTGGTGAACCTTTCTTACTACCGTTGATGTGAGTTTGTTGTTTCTTATACCGTGACGCTCCACATGCTGAACAGCTTTCAGCAAATTCATCCGATTTCCAAAACAGCATGCAACCATTTGGACAAGCATGAATTTTCTGGTACCCCATACCCATTGGGCACATCATTTTTTGGCTGAGTACGTAGTCATTGGTAAAACGTGTCCACGGAAGAACGTATTTCAATAGTTCCAGGAGGTCAGTGAAACTTACGTCGCTCCAGCCATGTTTCGCTTTCAAGTTGAATAGCTTGAGGATGACACTCAACTTGCTTACTTTGTAGGGTCACACCCGGGGTACAACGGTGTTTTGGATGAATCCAACAAATTTTCATGCTTGTCTGGCGTGTTAGAGTAATGTCGTTCCACATCTTCGAGCATAGTCCTCAATGTCATCATCCCAGAAATCTGGCTCAACGTTCCCTGTAACGTCTTCTGTGTCACCAGCAACTGTATCATCTCCAAGTTCTGTTTCTGTGTTTGCCTGACCATTATCCCCTTCGTCAGGCTTAATAACATCGAACACACTCTGACCATGCCATCGGATTATGTCTTGGAAATCTTTTGTAAAAACCGCGGCGGATCAGATGTTCCTTAATTGTTTCAACGCCGCGATATCTCAGATTGTTTTTGGCAGTCGATACACGGACAAAATATGTATCCCTTGTCTGTAGGTTTCAGATTGTTCGCCAACACCGTGCATAACTTATCAACTCCTTCTAAAAACTTGTCGTCCAAATTTCCGCCGCTGTAAATCCACGAACGTTCCATCTCCTTCTAGCTATTTATATGACGGCAGCCATTTCATACCGTCACCCGTGGCAGAGTCTTTACACTTTTGTATCTTATCAACCTAAATCCATCCATGACTATTAAATCCCACCGGTGAACGTGTTTTTAATATGTAATTTATTGAAAATTTCGGCAGCATCTCCCTACTACAGTTCTTCAAAATGCACGATATTATGAATTAATCAATAATATATGCATTCGAAGAACAATAAAGAGATACTGCTGAAATAATCATAAAGTACAATTAAAACCCATTCACCCTAGGCGTGAGATTTAACAATCATGGACAGTCCCGACAGGGACTGCCGAAGATATACCTCTATTAGGTATATCTTGGGCGGATAACTATGTTTGGTAGTTTGTCAAATATTATATGTATATATGTAAATCTTACCTCTGGTAGACGATTAGCCGATGCTAAGACGGTTGAGGTCGGAAGCCAAAATAAAGGTCGTAGTCCTGATGCATAAATGAAAAACGACAACATTAGAATTCATCAAAAAATCAAGGTTAAATGCTAGCTAAACCGCGGAAAAAATCGACAGCATCTCCCCTATATTTCTAACGTGTCCAATCAGTTTTATCAAAGTCAGATTTGCACGCATTAAACAGAGAGCATCTGGCATAGCAGATTGAGCAGTTGAAAATGAATACAGTAGTTTACAGAGAGCAGTTTACAGAGAGCAGTTGAAAATGAATCAAACAGAAAGCATCTGGCATAGCTTGTCGGTATACACTATTATGTATTAATTGTAATACTAAATGCTAAGAATAAATAAATACATCAGTTTACAGTTTGGTTTGCAAAATTACCGTTACTAAGCACCGAAGTGGGCAAGTAGTGTAGAAATCAGCCCACGAACTAGGTTGCAATTACGGTGAATCTGGGCACAAATATATGAACAAGGTTAGAACATTTGCAATTACACTCTCAGGAGGATAGATACAACAAACGAGGTACTTAGAACTTGCAATCGAAATGCATGTATATGAACAAGTAAGGAAAAAAACGACAATCAATCGATCCCATACCCAATACGCGACAGAGACGTCGACGGTGAGACCGTGGTAGATGGGTGGTGACCGACGGCGATGGAGTGACAAGGGGTGGGAGCGACGGCGGCGATGGCCGTTAGCAAGGTGACGGGAAGAGGAGGCGATTTCAGTGAGGAAGATAGCGCGAAAGAGAAGAAGAGTTACTGTGAGTAGAGTGTGCAGAGTGTAGGCAAATGTTTTAATGGACTTTAGATTACGGTTTACATGTAAACCGTAAACTAAAGTCGCACTTTACATGACGGTTCCCAAAAAACCGTAATCTAAAGTGTAACGATATTTTAAAAAAAAAGCGCGATAATTATTTGGCATATGTTGGGTTTCAAACATAGGTAACACATTAATATAAAGTTTTTATTAATCTAAAATACACTGTAAAACGACGTCGTTAAATGTAATCTAAAGTGTAACGAAATTAAAAAATAGCGCGATAATTATTTGGCATATGTTTCAAACATAGGTAACACATTAATATAGTTTTTATTAATCTAAAATACACTGCTAAAACGACGTCGTTAACTGTAATTTAAATACTTCGCGCGGAGTCGAATAAATCAAATTATTTGGCATATGTTTCAACATAGGTAACACATTAATATAAAGTTTTTCGTTAAGGGCAAACGACGTCGTTGACTATCAGTCGGAGGTTGGCGCGCCTTTTTTAGAAGGGACTTTAGATGACGGTTTTTAGTAAAACCGTAATCTAAAGTCCGTTGACCGTAAAGCGCGCGTCAACACGGGACTTTAGATTACGGTTTTTACTAAAAACCGTCATCTAAAGTCCCTCCTAAAAAAGGCGCGCCAACCTCCGATCGATTTTTGATTACGGTTAATTCAATCATCGTCGCTAATTAATTCCGGCCTTCCTATTAATCACGGTGTTCTGTTTAAGCCGTGATTAAACCCCGTCATTAAAGCCTCGCGTTCCACTAGTGCCATTTGAAGAGAAGATGGCATATTTTGAAGCTTGGAGTCTCCCCATTCTACTAGGTAAAAGATTCATCAAAAACCTCATTTTTCTTCACTCTCTTGTGCAGGCCGATTTTGCCCCTCTTTGACACCTTGTTTTCTTCTTGTTTTGGAGCATTGGTTCAACTCTCCAATAGTGGTGTAACCCCCTTCTTGATTCAAGGGTTAAAACCCCCCCTCTTAAAAACTCCAAAGGTAAACCCTAAACTTATGGTGTTCTAAGCCTTTCATTGAATTAGTGTTATTCCAAGGGTTTAGGATTTTGATTATACTCATTTTGTGTTCCTTGGGTGTTGAGATGGAGTTTGGCAACTCCAGTGCCCACTTGACGAATTTGAGAAGAGGAAGAGGAAGAGAGAGAATTGAAAGGGGACTTGGAAAACTTAAGGTAAGAATCCCACCTTAATGTTTATTTTGGTTGCTTAGAATTCGGGATGGTTAAATTTAAATAATGAACCCAAAGTATGTGAGAGAAAGTGCTTGATGGCTAGGAGAGATAATTGTGAATTGTTAATGAATTATGGCCTTGGAGCCAAGTGGATGATTACATATGTGTTCATATTGTGGTTTGTTGAGATTTGGAGCTATATGTTGTTTTAATAAGTTGGATGGAACTATGTGTGCTTGTAACACCCCAACCCGAAATCCAATAACCTGTACAATGATCACTCCCAAATAAAAACACAAACTGCAGCGGAAATAAATACAACAACCGGGCGGTATTACAATGCCGTTGGCCACCCTTGTGACAACAAGGCTAACTCCAAATACAATCTCCAAAAGTCACGGTCTGAATACGAATACAATCCGAGATACTAGGAATCAAACTCAAAGTGCAATACTTAAGTAAAACAAATAACTAGAAGAAGACTCCCATAGCTTGAATCTACCCTCTACACTCGGTGTGGTAATCTTCTCAACTTCAGGTATCTGAAAAATGGGGTGCCCCCAAAGGGGCTCAGCAAACAATGCTGGTATGGAAACGTGCAGCCCATCGTCTACCGGGCCACACCAACTACTTTGTCGACTACATGCAGTTCATTTTTTTGTAAAGCTGTAAACAAGCATAGTATGATAAAAACAAGTATCCATACAAGGACAACATTGTCACACATAACAAGACTTCAGAAGGTCAAGTTAGTGAACTGTAATCATTTGATAGTTGTCGGGTCCACACAGTGGGACTGACAGATGTATAAGTGTATATCAATATAGTGGAGGGTATAGTGACCTCGTTATAGAGAAAGGTTGGGTAATTAGTCCCTCAGAAGATAACGTAGTTAACTCCTGTACTTTAAAAAGGTGGGAATCGAACCCTCGAGAGGAATAAAGTCTTCCTCTCCACTTGTACTGTTGGGAATTGAACCCTCGAGAGGAATAAAGTCTTCCTCCCCACTTGAACTGTTCCGTCGCGACGTAAAATGAATAGGAGACGACCTAAGACAGGTACAACTCCTGTAGCATGCATGGCCAGATCCAACTGGGCTCCTCGTTCTCGTAGTATAGAATTGTTAGGTGTCATATAAACGTTAAACAAGAACACAATGTGTATGTCAGTTATCACGTTTAGGATAATGACATTTGTTATAAAGTGAAGTCAGTGAGAGACTTGAGTACAAGTTCTCGGTATAATAAAGCGCATGTATTTAATCCATGGTACGGTAGTGTTTGTATGCATGGGACATACACGTTGTAGTTAGCATCATTCACGCACTAAAAAATACAACAGTGCACATGAGTAAAACAACATTTTACATTAATGATCATGGTCGTTATTTCAAACAACAGATAGCACACAAGCCGGTGTAATCCGGTAAAAACAGGTTGCAAGAATCCCATACCGTTCACCGTAGACTGTACTCGTTTAATTCCCGGTCAACGTCTGGTCAAACAAAGTCCTAGAATAGGATTAACTGAGAGGGTAATTTATGTTACCCTTATATGATAATTCTATTGGATCATTCAACAAATTTCGTATTTGTTATTTCATGTGAGGTTTGTTTCTTTTAATTACCTCATGATTAATGTATAACTTGTTTGTTATTCCTTTGATTATTTATCAATCCTTTAATGTACACATGTGTATTTATTTATTCATGTACTATTGTTTATTTATTTTTAATTGTCTAGGTGACATAACAACTTATAATTTCTTTAGCTATATTTATATGCTATATATGGACATAAACATTCTTATAGTTTTTATTATTCCTCCTTTAATCATAAATAATAATTATTGGTTACCTTTAATTTCCTTATAACTATATAAGTCATAGTTTTATCTTCATAATTCCTTTAAATCAAAATTCTTTCTTCTAATTCCTCCAAATACATATAGGACCTATATTTATTTAAATCTAAATTCTTACCCTTATTTCGGTTATTTACAAAACAACCACACTAATTCATAAACTTTATTTTAAATTCTAATCTCATCATATTATATAGTTTTAATTCCTTATTTGATTAAATTCCAAAAATACCATTAATATTTTGGTATATTACTTTTGGAATATTATAACTTTCCAAAAATTACCATTTAGCCCCTTAAATTCTCGCCTATATAATATATTTTCTATAATTAAAATTTAACACAAAAATCTTATAATCTTTACATAATGCCTTATAAACTATAGTTTTAATTTTAATTCTTCACAAATGCCGATTATATATATATAAATTCTTAAAATTACGAAAACTAACCCAAAGTAATTCGGCTTTGGCCACGTACTTTCCATTAATTACACTTTCACCCCAAAACATTATAATAGTTACTTAATAAAATATAAACTATAGTTTAAATATTTAATTCCTCAAAAATTTCGAAAGTGAACTTAATAATTCTCTTAATATGAATTCGCCCACTAATAATTCCAAACTTTCATAACAACTTTTAAATTACATAATAGCCCAAAACTTTATAAAATGTTATTTTAACACTTGTTAAATTATCTAAATTCATAAACTTAATTCCTAACCTTATATTATATTAATTACACCAAAACATACCCTTAACTCTCGGTTTTCAACAATATACACCAAACTTTGTAAAAATTACATTTTAGCCACATAACTTAATTAATTAGCCATTTAAGCACTAATAAAATATTTTTAACTCTCCAAACTTTATAATATAAGTTTATATACATAAGTAGCTCATTAAAATCTATTTATCACTTAGACCATTCGGCCATAATTAATTAGTGACCATATAGTATATAAAAGTGGATCTATATGTCAAAATAATTATACATAAATTCATAGGAGTTATATAACTCATGTAAAAATTATTGTAATGTTTTATATTGATTCCTAGCTCAAAATAGAGTATTTTTGCCCTTGACATTTCGGCTTGAATTGATATGGAACATAAATAATTTTGTGACACAAAAATGGTTTTAAGGTAAATATTTTCCATATATGTTATAGATTATATTTTTGGCATATAATACCATATAGTTTCGGTTTTTTAATACCCTAGGAGATGTACATAATTTTTGTATAATTTTAGAATCTTAACCAAGCTTAAAACATAAATATTAGCTTAGTAAACTTACTTCTTAACAAGGTGGTTAAGTGCTTGAACTCTTCTTGAATCTCCAAGTTTAGTCCAAGGAAATTTTGATGCTCCACTTCGGTTATATGCAAGTGGTGAAGGAGTTTAGGAGTTAGATCTTCAATAAAGATCTTAAGTAGATTTGTAAGTAGTTTTCCAAGAATTTACCTTAAGCTTTTTCTCCTTATAAATTCGGCTCACTTAAGGTGGATGAAGAACAAACTTTCCTTCATGAAAATGAAGAAGAAAAGAACCTTAGAAGAAGTAGAAATCGGTTTGCACAATAAAATGTGCTTTAAGGATTTTCAAGCTTGAAAACTACCTTAAGATAACATTGAGATGCTCCTTGGATTAATGTTGGTTGGACAACCTCCTTGGAGTATTAGTTGATGCCGAATGCTTGTTGTTATGCTAGGAAGAGTTTTGCTTCAAGGGCTTGACAAGAATTGCTAGGAAATTACCTAAAGATGAAGATAGAAGTTAAAACTCCATTAATGGACTTAAGAGCTTCAAAGGAAGAAGATGAAGCAAGAAGAGAGAGGAGAGAGCCTTACCAAATCAGCAAATGGTGTGTGCAAGGGAAGGAATGAGGCTAAGCTCACGTAAGAAGAAAAGAATGCAGTTTGATTGATTTTTGTTTTGTTAATTTTTAATGTCAATTGACTATTCTTTTCCTTTGTTTATTACATAGGTTATTGGCTCAATAAATGCCCATGTTTCCAGCATGTTTCGGCCATAATGCAAGACAAGGCAAGGGGAAAATAATGTGAGCTAGAAGACAAGGTAAGTTAGGTAAGGTTTTATTCCTTTGATTTTTCTATGTAGCTTGTCTTCTTCTTCTCTTGTAGGTGGCCGAACTTAGGGCTTAAATGGGGAGTCTCAATCGGCATTGAAGAGCCAAGGACAAGCTAGGAAGGTCACTTGAAGTTTAAGAAATGAAAAAGGTGGAATCTAGATCTATTTTGCTTTTTGCATTTTGTTTTTGTCTAGCTAACATGGCCTTGTTCCATGGCATATTTCGACAGCTTGGTGGTCAAATGAGACCTAAATACTTTGACATTAAGTATTATAGCACATGGGAAGGTGAGTCACCATGTCTTATGCCTTTTATAAATTTTAATGTAAGTTTTATACTAGTTTTTGACTGAAAATCGGCCCCTATAGAGCACCTGGTTTGACACTGCCTTCAACTGATTTAGAAGGTCATTTTAACCCTATTTAATATTCTTAATCGTGGCATGTCAAAAACTACAAGGTAATGCGTGAAACGTTTTAGGACACCCGAAAGTGTGTTTTTGTGCTCTAAGGAATTTTGGGAAATAAATTGTCTTTATGAGTTCCAAGTGATTATAAACACTTATTATAGTAAATAATGATATATTAGACATTACATTGAGTTATAAGGGTTACATCAACCCATGACATAATTTACGGGCCATTGAGGGACACTCCCGGGCAAAAAGGAGCGCTAAGAAATCCTCCTGTGGTTTTGTTGAATTTGAGAAACCACTTCGTGGGTTCTCTTTAGAATGGTTAATAATGATGTTAGGAACTCTAGGAATTACTTTTATAGGAGTTCGTGCCACCTCGGTACTCCTCCGGGTTTTTCGTGCTTTAAGGGGCGTGCGTGAGCACTCCCGAGCGTTTTGCGTTTTTGACTGAATATAGCCTAGAGAATGTTTTATATTCATATAATGAGTGTATGACCATTGGTTTAAGTTTTAGAGGTCATACAAGGTCATGCTTGACCATATGTTTCTAAGGTGTTTTAGCGTTTATGGAGAAACGACTATTTTTACGTAACGTTCTCATGCATGGGTTTTGCATGCGTACGTGAAATGATTTATTTTTGGATTATTTTCCATTAAATAATGGTTTATAATGTTAATTAGATTTTGGGGTATTTCAATCTACCCCCCTTAAAAAAAAGACTTCGCCCCGAAGTCCATATCTAAATTTATAAGGTTGTGGGGATAATCAAGTTCCACTAAGCATCCACAACTCAATTAGTTTTTAGGGATCAAGTCCCAAAAGTCTCTATATTCCTAAGTTCATAGTGTACTTCAAACACAACAGGAATACTTGGAAGGTCATATCATATCAATGTAGTAAACACAATCACGTTTCATATCAAATAGTGCAACATAGTGCACATAATCTTTTCATTGTAGTGTAACGAAGTACACATCAGCAGTAGAAGTACAAGGTACTTCATATACAGTGTTACCACAAGAACACATACAGAACAAGGTGTCATAGAAATGCATAGCAGTGCAACAGATGCATAATAACTCACAAAGAAAAAGGCTCTACCCCCTAAAAAAAGAGGGGTACGCCCCCGTACCCTAGACTAAAGTGTCTAGTCGGTAAATAATGAGAGGAAACTTTGCTCGCATACCTCTTCTAGTTCCCATGTGGCCTCTCAACATCGTGGTTCGACCAAAGAACCTTTACGAGGCTCACAGATTTGTTTCGAGTATCTCGTGTCTTTCTATCTAAGATTCGTTGCGGTGTTTCCACGTACCGCATTGTTGGTTCTAATGATAGTGTCTCTGGTTGTAGACATGAGAAGGATGAGGCATGTATTTCTTAAGCTGAGACACGTGAAAAACATTATGTACTTTGCCTAATTCTGCTGGGCAAATCAGTCGATATGCCACAAGGCCCACCCGCTCTATGATAGCGTAGGATCCTACAAATTTCGGGTTAGCTTGCCCTTTTATCCAATCCGAATACACCCTTCATGGGTGATACTCGTAGAAATACCTGGTCGCCAACCGCGAACTCAAGGTCGTCGTCTCTCATCAGCATATGATTTTTGTCTGTCTTTGTGCTGCTTTCATGTTATTTCTGATTTGTGTACTTCTGCCTGAACTTGCTCTAAGTACTCAGGCCCAATGATGACGGTCTCACTAGACTCGTCCCAGCACAATGGTGTGCGACATGGTCTGCCATATAAGGCTTGAAAAGGTGACATCTGTATAGAGGCGTGATAGCTATATTGTATGCAAACTCGATGAGATGTAATCTATCTATCCAGCTGCCCTGGAAATCCAAGGCACATGCTCGTAGCATGTCCTCTAAGGTCTGAATAGTCCTTTCTGACTGACCATCTGTCTGAAGATGAAATGCTGTGCTAAGCTTCAATTCAGTTCCAAGTGCTTCGCGAGTAGCTCGCCAATATGTGTGAAAGAAATCTGGTATTCTCGATCTGAAACAGTAGTCTTTGGTACTCCATGATGTCTAATATCTCTTGCTCGAATAGTTCTGCCAACTTGGCAATTTCCAAGTGTCTTTCATCGGAATAAATCTAGCAACTTAGTCAGTCAATCAACAACAACCCAATCATATTTAGTCCTCCTCTCGTAGGTGGAGTCCCCCACGAAGTCCATAGAGATATCATAAAACTTCACTCTGGAACCGGCATAGACTGTACCATACCTCCTGGTCGTCTATGTTCGAATTTCACTTTCTGACAAGTGAGACATCGATCACATATTCTGTCACGTCGCCCTTCATACCACTCCACCAGAAATACCTCTTAGATCTTTGTACATCTTAGAAGCTCCTGGATGGACAGATGTGGGTAGAAGAGTGTGGGACTCTCTGAAGAATATGCTCCTTTATATCTGTGCTGTCTCTGGGAATACATAATCTACCCTTTAATCTAATCAGCCCTCATCGTGTAGCTGAAACTCATACTCCTCCCCCTTCAAATGTACCGTCAGACAACTTCTGACTGATCTCCATCATTCGCTGATCATTCTGCTGTGCGCTACGTATGTCGTCTATAAGACTCGAGCTAGCCAAATGGCATTTAAGGTATGTGCTCGTCGACTCAATGCGTCTGCTACTACATTAGCTTTTCCCTCCTTGTACTGCAAATCAATGTCATAATCCTTGAGAAATTCAACCCATCTTCTTTGTCTCATGTTTAACTCCTTCTGGGTGAATACGTATTTCAAACTTTATGATCCGAGTATACGGTCATCTGGACACCATACAGGTAGTGGCGCCAGATCTTCAATGCAAAAACAATTGCTCCAAGCTCCAAGTCATGTGTGGGATAGTTCTCCTCATGTTTCTTCAACTGTCGGGAAGCGTAGGCGACTACCTTCCCATTCTGCATGAGTACACACCCTAATCCCCTGCCTGATGCATCACAGTAAACTTCATAACCCTCTGTGCCTTCAGGTATAGTCAAAACTGGTGTGATGTCAAAGCATTCTTCAAATACTGGAATGAGGTCTCACATTCTGTAGTCCATGTGATGGTGCGTCCTTCTTCATTAACTGGTCATAGGTTTGGCTATTTTGGAGAAATCTCTGACAAAACCTCCTGTAGTAACCTGCTAACCAAGGAAACTCCTGATATCAGTCACTGTCTTTGGCCTAGGCCAGGTGCGAACTGCTTCTATTTTTGCTGGATCCACTGCGATTCCAGCGTCTGTGATAACATGTCCTAGAAAGGAAACTCTGTCTAACCAAAACTCACACTTGGAGAACTTAGCATAAAGCTGGTTCTCCCTTAAGATCTCAAGTACATGTCGGAGGTGACTCTCATGCTCTTCCTTAGACTTCGAATAATAGGATATCCAT
>JAIOTZ010001687.1:0-30016 GCA_023374045.1 Limonium bicolor | reverse complement strand
ATCGGATGACTCCGTCTACCTAGACGGTCGCATCTCCTTGCCCTACCGCAATCTTCAGCAGGTACGCCCTTCCGTCTCATAGAGTCTGTCTTTGTTTGCACTTGCATCAGTGAAATTTGTTTTATTACTTAGCACACCTAGTACTCTAGCGCTACTATCCACGTCATCTATCCGCACCAGAACTCGCCTAAATCATGCCCTTTATCTCGCCTGATCCTGACGTCCACATAATAGCACCTGACACACGCCATCTCTGCAAATTCCAGTCTTTATATCCATCACCCGTCCACTCCATCTCTCTCACTTCAAACTCCTTTACACCCGCGCATCCTTCAACTTCCAAATGGCCGCATTAACTTCTCTGGAATCAACATCCCAACGAAATTTTCGCCGATCCCATTCGCCTTCAGGCATATCTACAGGCAATGGCTAACCCTAATCACAACAATCACCAACCACCACCACTACATCCCCTACTAAAACCACCGCCACTTCATCCCGACACACTCCTCCACACCACCACCTGAAACCCGCGACCCATCCACCCTTCAAACACCGCCATCTGCTGCAAGAACAGGATTCTTGACACCGACATTAAGGAAGTCTCCCCAATCCAAACCTACCACCATCCCCAACCCCAAAAGTTGACAACCCTCCCACCGAAAATCATCCAACTGATCAGCCTCAAGCCCCGGCCAGCAAATCACCCATCAAATCTCCCACACCAACCCCACCAGCCCCGCAAATCCGCAACTCCACCCCAACAACCTCCACCCAAACCCGCAAGCGAAAAGGCCAAACCTCAACCCGTCCACTGCCAAAGAATCCTCCGTTCCTTCATCAAGGCCCAACATGTCTCCTCCGGTTTCGGTGAATTGTCTCCCGTCCAAGAACTGCCCACCGCCAGTCATGACGCCTCTACGGGTGCAACCTCCACCAGAGATCAAAAACCTCCAAAACCCCACCAACGGAGTGCGAAGGTCGACCCTTCACTCAAAGGTACATGCTCGGGGACCCTGCCGCCGACCGTAATATAGTCAGGGGTAAGTCCTCGACTTTTCTTGGGCTCAGTCTTCCAACTTAGGGGAATTAGTCACTATGCTTGAAATTCAGGGGTGGAAACACCTCTTCTGTGAGATAACTGAGTGGTATCCCACAAGTCTGTCGACTTCTTCCAAAACCTTGTCATCCGTAAAGGTGCTGCACAGTCTGTTGTCAATTCCACCCAATATTTTTGATCTTGCAAAGCTATCTGAAAATCTTGGCGTTCCAGCCACTGGCCTGTCATTTTATGAAAAAGGAATCCTTCCTGAGATCCCCGGGGTACCACATAACAAAATCTATCGCTTTTTCCCCTCCAAGAAAAAGATTGGCTCCCCATACCCGTGGCGATCTCTCCATCCTACACCAACTCCTCCACATTTTGGTCATCAAAAACATTGTCCCACGAAAGGAAGGAAACCTTATGGTCAACTGCTTGGACTTAACCATTATGTACTGCATCATTAATCGTCACTCTATCAATCTGGCACATAATTCTTCATCACCTAGCCCAGTCGGTCGACACCCGAAACACTCCTTGGGGTACGTGTTCTGGTTGCCTCGTATATTCCAATTCTTTCAGGTACCCTTGGCGACTTCGACGCCAGAGTCCATCGAGAAGGCAGACACCATCAACCTGCGGTACTTAAATCGGCTGACTTCAATCGACAAATCAAAGCTGCTGCCCCCACCATCTACTCCAACGACGGCGGGGACATCCACTTCTCAAGAAGCAGTCCCTCAAGCTTCACTCCAACCTCTCCTGGGAAAGTGGAGTGCCTCTTTGCGCATGCAGCCGAGCTGATTCAGGGCCAGAAGCGGATGATGGACCGACTCGCCGGGATAGAGAGACAGTGGCGGCCTTGTGACCAACTCCTTGACATTCAATCCACCCTAACCCCAAACCCTTAGAATGACGTGATTGTGTAGTGTTAGAATTAGGCTGTTTTTTAAGTTCTAAACACTTTTTTCTGGTTGTTTTGTGTGACTACTTGACTGACTCTGTGATACTATGGGCTTCCCCTCTGATGAAAGCAAAAGGGGGAAGCGGTGAATCCCGTCTGGTGTACGGGTTATTTTGTTGCTTGTTTAAAATTGCTTTTTGGATTGCGCTGCTAGACCATGTGGTCTAGTATTTTTGACTGCCTTATATACTATCCTGCCTATTACACTGCTTATTTATCGTTTGCTTGCCTGGAGTCCCTCTCCGATCAAGGGGGAACCTAAATAGAGTCCTTGAACTTAATTGCTACTGCTGCTATTAAGGGGGAACTTTGACAGGGTCGGTTCCCTAGTCCTTGTGTTTTTATTTCAGGATTGACTCCATCGGGATTCACGAAGGTTTGCTATCATCAGCAACAAGGGGGAAATTGTTGGATATTGGAGTGTTGCAGAGATAGCCTTTCACCGCGACAGAGTCAATCATCACTTGGCAAACACAAAGAGGGAGCCTCTGCGATGAGTCCGCACAACGAAGAAGACTCCATAGACTCTCCCATGCTGTGTGAAAAATCAGGAGTCAACTCGGAACACCTTATGCCCTCAACGGTCACGAAGTTCTTCCTCAACACCCGAAGATCGCGGCCCAAGTCAGAAGACCAAGTAAGAGCCGTTGGAAGTTGCCCACTAAGTTAGTTCCGGTATTTTCGGAACTAACTCCTTCAACCGTTGCTGAACTTAGAGTATAAATAAGATATGTAATAGACAGTTTTAAGTGTGCTTTCATCGAGGATTATTTCAGAGCTTAGAGAGAGAGAAAGAGAATCGCATTGTAAGTCAAAAGGGAGAGAATACGTACCTAGTTAGTTAGCACCTAAAGATAGACTCTATCTAGGAAGTTCCTAGTTTCATTACACTTACCATTGTTCTGATTAAGAGTGTGTTGGGTAAGTGAGTGAAAACCGCTAAGTAGATCCTTTCTACTTAGTGGGCATTTGTAAGTTATTTGTTTGACCAGGAAATGAAATAGCTTATTGTGTGTATCCTGCTGAGTTCCATAGAGTCCTTCTCTCTTCATCGTTTCGCTATAATTACTGCAAAAGTCTTCCGCACCCTTAGTTTAGTTAATTCGATAGAGTGCCTCTACATCACAGAGTGTTTCTCATTTCCGGAGGCTGATTGAGTCAAACCAATCCTTAGACTCACACCTTTGATTGGTTTGAGTTAGCAACCCGATCCTACAAAGACCCTTAACAAACTCAGGGGGAATCCTTCTTAGGGGAAATCTCTCAATCTTTTAATTTCCAAGGGACCTTCATCTAGTTTTTTAAAAGATACGATGCACCCCACACCAACAGTGTGGCTAGTATTCCAATTGACTGCATGCAATCTACAGACATTCATGTCCAAGTGTTTAAGGATTTCTCAGACTTATTGATGTTCAAAACTGAAAGAAGATGCGAATTAATCAATCGAAACTGGAGATGGAGAAGTGCCTAGCTCCATCTCCATCTCCATCTCCATCCATAAGTCATGAAACTCATCAACCGGACGATCTGGTACCACTTTATCTTCATATAGTCCCTCATGTCACCATATAATTGACTAAGTTTCCTCTTCTACTCCTCATAACTCTTCTAGAAAACCGTTTTCTTCATCAAGGTCATGAAGTGGGCTAGTAATTTGTTAATCGCCACCGGACTCTGCTTCGTGGTAGCCTCACTTAACTTCTTAGCCAATTTCTTCAACCTTTCTATTTTTGAGTTCTCATTCATCCTTTCATCTGTATCTGCCTCTGCCTCTTTTGTACCATGCTTTTTTTCTGTCTTTTTGTATCAGTAGAAGAATCATCATGATCATCGGTACTTTCATCTTCAATAGAGGCAGCAACTGTCTCCTTTTCTTTCTTGTCTCTTCATCTTGTTCTTCTTGTCTCTTCATCTTATTTCTCAGGTACGTATTATAAGTTTTGTGTTTGGATTGGTAATTTAACTATTTGTGCATGTTTGGATAAGTTTAAATGGTGTACTTAATTGCTTTATAATTCTCGCGTGCAACTTGTTGATTTCTTCTCAATTCAATGACATATTATTCACAAGCCGATCTCGAGTTAATTTGTCAAGGAGCACATGTGTTGAAAGCACTAAATTGATCAGAAGAAGGCATGAGTTGTAGTTATCTTTTCTTTTTCAAATGGTTGTATAGTTGTGAAATTGAACCATTTAGTAGTTTGGTTAACTAGTTACTAATGTTTGTAGTTGATAATTGGTACACTTAAGCGTATGTGTTGTATAATGCAAACAAAGTACTACTGTTGCATCTGTTAAAATTCATCATTTTGGTCGATCTGGTATATAAAATGCAAACAGGTTTGTGATCATCATTTTGTGTTATGAGGGTAATAAATTGTATAACAATAAAAATATTAAAAAAAGGACCACATAAGAAACGCTTATATGTATAAGCGTTTCTTTATACTCTCGCGCCAAATGTCATAAATAACGCTTATATATATAAGCGTTTTTTATAAGATGACATAAAGAACGTATATAGTATATAAGCGTTTTTTCTGTTCACACATAAAGAACGCTTCAAGATGAAGCGTTCTTTATGCCTCGAAGATCCCCGCCACCTTACACACCTTAAAAAACACTTTAGTAATAAGCGTCTTCTAAAATTCTGTATAAAAATGCTTGCAAAGCATTCTTTAAGAGGTTTGACCATTTGTCGCTGGCATAAACAATGTTTATAAAACGTTCCATAAGACAAATATAAGCGTTTTTATTTTTTTTTCTCCAGCAGTGACGCCTCTTATGTAATTTGATTAAATTGTGTGACAAGTATACCTGATGGCTGATGGGGGTTCATTTAGTTATTTATTTTTAATTTTACGTAGAAAACAATTCAGATGTTATCTCTGCATCTTTCATTTCTCCCTTTACTTCTCATTTACCAGGTTTTACTGGAAACCGAAGGCTATAAGTACCAACGCATTGATGGCACCACAAAAATCAGTGACAGAGAAAAGATTGTAAATGTTGGTAGTCTTCTCTATTCTTTAATGAGTCTGTAGTTTGCATGCAAAGATTGTTCCCCTCAAGTTGCTGTTATGTGCTCTTAATTAGGATTTTCAAGAAGGCCGCGGGCCTCCTATATTTATGTTGACGTCTAAAGTTGGAGGTCTTGGTCTTACACTAACACGAGCAGATAGGGTGATTGTTGTGGATCCTGCTTGGAATCCAAGGTGTGTTTAGTCTATCATTTACCAGTTTTCAACCCCTAATTCACCTCTAATCATTCCCTAATCTTTCCACATGTTTTCTACATGTTTAATCACCTTAAAACGTGCTTAAACCTCTTCAAATCATAGGTTTAATCCCTACTCAAATTCTTGCTCAAATTCACACATTTTCCATTCTCATTTGCACTATGCACAGCAGTGCATTTTAAAACCTCTTTTGATGTTTCATAAACTTTCACCAACCTTACCAAATAATTCCTAGACCAATGCACTTCTCATACCAAGGTTCAACTCTTGTTTCCAAGGTCTTGCACCCTAGTTTACTCTCTAGGAATTCCAAGGCTTTCCTACAACATTTTGCTACAGTTTTTGCGTCCATCCTCCTAACTCCCATTCTCTAGTCCTTGGTGGGTTTATTCCACTCATTTAAACTTCTATTTACTCCCAAGCACACTTGGTTCCCCAACCTCCCAACATCACCTTAACCCTCGGTTTTCTACCGAAAATTCCCAATAACACCCCCCGGCTACTTCTTCTCTAGCAATTGCCCCAAGCCTCATATCACACCAATTCAATCCTAAAACTAGCCAAACCACAAGGTTTCTACCAGCACACATATAAATCCATCAATACTCCAGCATTCCTCCAAATACCACACATGCATAATTCATAAAATGTTAGCTCTTAATCAAACATAAATTCACAAATTCTTCCTCACTTGCATTAATACCATATAAGCATATTACTACCACACTCATGTGTGGTTCAGTTCATTTTATTAACCCATCCCAAATTCCTAATACATGATAGAATATCATTAGGGTTGGTTTCTTACCTTAAATTCTCTTAAGTTTCCGTGTTAATACTCTTCTCCCTTCTCTTCCTTCCCAAATCGTCATGGCAAATCACTTGCCCTATACTCCTAGTCAACTTCAAGGATGGAATGGGACTAAGTCAACACACTTAGACTTATAAAAACAGCCCTAGAATTTAAGGGGGACTTATAACCAAAATTAGGTCATTACCTTTGAAGCTCTAAGATGGATTTTTCATCCATGAATTAAAAGAGGGCACTCCACCACCATTGGAGGCTTGGAATATAGCTCACAAGGAAATAAATAAGTAATCAAAGGAGGCAAAAATCGGCCATGACAAGAGATGAGAAAAATGGATTTTTCTTACCTTGATGAAGAGAGATGTCTAGCTCCAAGAACATGTGATTTCCTTCTCAAATGAGATATACCCATGAAATGAAATTCTTCCTTTTTGAATTAGAAAAAGAGGGAGATAGGTTTTGGTGAGAGGAGCAAGAATCTATGCTTCGTTTTTAATTCGGAGCTTGGGGATAGCTTGTCAAGGAAAGAAAATGGCAAAAGCATTGGAGGCTTCTTTCAAGAAATATCCGAGAGGGAGAAGAGAGCTGACGGCTGGGGAAGAAGAAAAAGGAAAGAGAGGAAGAGAGGGAAATGAGGGAGGAAGAGAGTCTCCTTTACTTTTCTACTTTTTTCCCCCTTTTCCATTTCTTTTTTTCTTTTCCCTTTTCTTTATTTTCTAGTAAGTATGGGTGTGAATGAGAGGGTACAAAACCGGCCCCCACTGTAGCTATATAAGCTGGGTGTGCGTTTGTTCCTTTTTACAGAAAACACTCGTTATTTTGCCCGGTTTTCGGCACTATTCACTCACCGGCCCTTTTTTGGATTTTTCTTCGTTTCTTTTATTTTTAAGGTCCTTAAAAGCTTCCATTAATACTTAATTATAGTTATATAATCAACTATATTTTTACGGGTCTATTTGACCACTTAAAGTCACGGGTTCAGGTTTTCTCTCGATAATACGCTTTAAATTCCGTTAGTGTTTTAAACCATTATTTGGATCCGTTTTTTCTTCGGAATCATTCCCGTATACTAATTAGGCCTAACTAAGCCTTAGGAATCCCTCTCGGTCCCTAACCGAGGTCTTATATCCTCCTATAACTCATTTAAATGCGTGTTTTTTTCGCGTTTTAACGCGTTTTCTCCGCTCTTTTCTTTTGATTTTATTCTTTTATAATACCAATACCCTTTAGGCACCATTAGGCCTTTAATATATCATATTAAATAATTTAATCACCACTTTTTAAGTCCGGGTATTAAACCACTTCTTCTTTTTTCAGTAGTTTTGCATGATTTCAAGGGTTGTCTAATGTGTTTTTACCTTTCTATCTATTTTCTATGCGTTGTCATAGACCATATTCTTCTGCTTGCTGTATGGGAATGATATTAAGTCCTTACAATTGCTTATTTTGAACCAAGTGTTTTTTTTAGACTATGGCTGCTGTCATTTTGTGATGGACATTTGTTTTAATTTGTTTTGTCGAGAAGCGTGATGATGCTCTTCAGTCATGAGTAGCTCCATCCAGATCTTGGAATTGGTACCCTTTGAAGCATTCCTTACTGATATCTACTCTTTGTATCTTGTATGACTCTACTTCTTTTGGGGTGATGACATGCATTCTCTGGAGTTCTAATGGCTGCTTTATGATCAATCACTACAAACTTCCTGAGAAGTCTTATGGTAGGATTAGAACTCCCCTATGATCAATCACTGCAGGACTTCTTAAGAAGCCTTATGGTGCAGATTGTCGAATTGCATCACACTGCATCAGCTTAGAAATAATTTGGCAGCTGTGAGTGTTCAGGATAAACCATTATGTACTGTCAAGTTGTTAATTATCCTCCCAAATTCAATGATACCGATGTAAAAGCTACTCTCTTTTATCAGTTTCCTAGGAATATATGTACTACCATTGGTGTGTGACTTGTAATTGATATTATCTTATTACTTCAAAAAAATGTAATTGAATTTTCCGCCTACTGAAACCTTACGTAGTTTTCATAATTGTTATTTTTTTTTTCAAAAAATAAATCTATAAGGTAACAAAAATCACCCCGATAAGCATTCAAAGAGGGCGACTAAACTGTCTTGTCACCATTGATAGCAATTAAAGAGGGCGACTAATGTAGCTCGTCCTCACAGATAGCAATCAAAGGGGGCGACATAATCGCGTCGTCACCATAGAATGCAATCACTTGGTACTGAGACTAAAGACCAAAGAAGGCACTGTTAAGTGTCGTCTTCTTTGATTTCAATCAAAGGGGGAGTAACAGAGCTTGCCTTGAGCACATACAATCGGGGCGACTCTCTTGTTTTGCCCCTGTTGATAATTTGCTTCCTTTACTTGGGGTCAAGAAGGCGAGTTTAGTTGCCCTTATAGATCATGTCAACAGGGCAAGGAAAATAAGTTCTCACCACAGTCTAACATGGCATATCTTTAGAGACGACGTTAAGGGGAATTATTTAGTCGCCCTTATAGTTTTTCATGGAAAGTTTTGATCTTTCAGGGCAACAAAAGTTACCCTCATAGATCAAATATGTTGTAGTGATGATACTTGATGAGGATGATTGAGTAGATTAGCATCAGAAGGAAGCAACCGCGCTCGCGTGTCAAGTTATGTGATTTATTCGTAAAACATTGTAAGTTATTGGGGGTTCTATATGGTGAATAAAAGGTGATGAAAGGGTTATATATGAATGGTTAGAAATCTAAAAGGATAGAAACAAAAAAAAATGAAAAAATTATTAGTTTTTTAAATAAATATTAATAATTAATGTTTTATATAAGGTTTTATATGATGACTAAAAAAAGCAGATGTGATATGATATATATTAAAATGATTATCAATGAAAGGTAGAAAAAATGAAAAATTATATTTTTTAAAAAAATTATTATTATTAATGTTTCATATAGTTGGGTATGGCCCACGGGTCTATATGATGAATAAAAAGGAGATAAGAGGGATATATTAAACGATTAAGAATAAAAAAAAAGGTAAAAAAAAATATTAATAATTTTTAAATAAATTATTAATAAAAAAATATTTTATATAATTTAAGCTTAATGCAAGAAAAACGACTAAAAAATGGGTATGATAAACCGAAACAAAATATCAGTATAGTAAAACCAATTTTTCAATTGGGACAACACCTAGTATTATGATATTGTTAAAACTGGTACGGTGGGAGTCATGCAGCTAATAGAAACTTAACCAACATATATGCAAAACAAAGGAGCATACCATTCATGCGCATTGAGATATTTCCAAGACGCATATAGCTAACTTAACGTAAATACTACCATCAAACTATCTTCATCACAAAAGTGCTTACACCAACAAACTTCGATCATTGCTACTTATTCGTCATATATAAATACCCATAGATTTGCAACCCAGAAAAGCACATCGAAAGAGTTCATTATTATTTGATCAAAATGGCATTGTCATCAAAACCCCCGCAATACCTGACAATCTTTCCATCAATTTCATTCATCTTCTTCCTCACACTACCATGTTTATCTTCATCCGCAAGAGTACTAACCACCACCGCCGCCGCCAATTCAGTCATCCAGAAGACAGGGAACATAACCATACCGTTGGTGGTGGGAATAATACCGTCGTTCAAAACACCACTACTGCGAAAAGTTACATCTGTCCAATTTGTGGCGCTGAGTTTAAGTCAGCGCATGAATTAGCAATCGTCATGATCAGTGACCATATGTCCAACGGAATCCTCCAACTCACACCAATGAACAAAGACGATGACAACACCACCACCGAACTCCACGTCGTCCTTACCTTCAACACTACTGTCGTACCCACAAACCAAAACCGACGACTACGGACTCAACAAATGGGCCGTCAAGAAATGCCAAGGTTGGTGGTGGTGGAAAACACACAACGGCTGCGACGACTGCTGCGATGACTGTGACAGTGGAAGTGGAACCATCACAATCCCTATCCCACGATTCCCACCTGTCAATATCCCTACTATCAACATCCCCGGCATCAGCATCGGCGGCGGCGGGGGAGGAGGATGTGATAGTGGGGATTGCGAACCATGTGATGATGATGATTGTCATCACCACCCACACCCACACCACATCATCATCATCACCCTCAGCCGTGCAGGGATTGCAATGTCCCACCTCCACCATGTCATAAAGATTGTGATGATTGTAGCGATGATGACTGCGGATGTGAATAATATATCATCAGACAGTGATGATCACAGCAAGTAACAGCGGCCTGCCGGGGGCATAATTAAGATTATCATCCATATAGATATAGACGCAAGTTAATGTCACGCTGAAATTATATAAATCTAATTTGACGATACTAACGGTAACGCCGGAATGTCCACTGTGGGATAGGGATTGTGACAGTGGAAGTGGAAGTGGAACCATCACAATCACTATCCGTATCCCACGATGGACAATTCCGACTATCAACATCCCCGGCGTCACCATCGGCCGCGACGGCCACACCCACACCACATCATCATCACCCGTGCACGCATTGCAATATTCCGTCTACACCTCCACCGTCGTGTGAGGATTGTTGCGATGATGACTGACTGTGGTTGTGAAATGGCTAACACCACCACCGCCGCCACGCAGAAGAAAAACAGTGGAGTTGACTCGATCGAGACAAAAGAGTAATTCACTATAAGAAAATGAGTACCAAATACACGACCAAACATTTAATGTAGTCATAATTAAATAACTAAGAATAGCAGTATGCTTTTGTCGTAATTATATCTTTTTAGACCAAAATAAACTTTCCTTTTTAAAGAATAACGTTTTTGGTCACAAACAGCAACAGTATTTTTTAAAGTCTATCCACTAACATCAGCGTGTGTTTTCAAAAAAAAATCCACTAACATGAGCGTGGCCAAAAAAATAGCCTGTATATAAACATGGGACTGGGGTGAGAATGAGGCGGTCTCTCTCTTTCCTAGGGTTATCGCCTCCTCGGCGATTCCCATTTCTCCGTTTGTTTTCTCCGGCGAAGGTTTCTTGTTGCTTCATCGCCTTAGTTTTCGCTTCGTCTCGATTCATTTAGCGGTAGTTTCCCTCCTTCCATGTTCATTTGTGTGCTGGGTAGACGGTAACCGATGGAGTTCCAGGCGTCGAAACCTGAAGATGAGCCTGCTACGGCTCTAAAGAAGCGGAAAATCAGGAGTTTTAGAGGGGTTCGTGAGATTCAAAGGCAAGATGTTGCGGCGAGGGAAGTGGGCGATTCTGGTCCTTCGGTGAAGAAATCTAATTATTCCTATCGCGAGGTAGTGGAGAAAGATGCTGCGCGTGAAGATGGGGATTCCTCCGGCGATGATATGTCGGATGACACTACAGGAAAATGGGTCATTTGTGACCAAATACACGACCAAATATTGTTTGTGGTCATAATTAATTATGATAACTGTAAATTTTGTCCTTATAGGCATCTTTCTATAGATCAATTTTTTTTCTTCGATAAAGAATAACATTTTGGTCACTAACCGTATATTTTTCCATGTCTGGTGCCACTAACTTCACCAAAAAGACCGCAAAAAAAATAGCGTTCCATTAAACATGACTATTACTTAAATCTTTTATGTAATTAAGATTAATCTTAACAACAAAAAAATCTGTAACTGCTTCCTGCAAATGCGAATCTAGCTCTTCCATCATTTAATTTCTCACCGATAAATAACAGTACTTACACTTCAGTCTGAAGTATTTCTCATATAACTACTGCATCTCCGTAAGATTTTGGGAAACAACAAGTAGCGAGTGGTGAGAATCGTTGAAAGCAATTCGAAGTGGTGAGAATCATTGAAACAATTCACAGTGGTGAGAATCGTCGAAAGCAATTCCCAGTGGTGAGAATCGCAAGGTTAGGTTTAAAACCTAAAAATTTCCTCATTGATTGCTCATTTTAATCTGGCTAGCTACTGAATTGCATCCATCTGTTAGGAACCAAAAAACCAGCGTGCGCAGATTAGTTCATACAAATCTCGTCTTCAGCCTTGAGCATACAATATTCTTTGCCAGGTTAGGATACTACATTGAATTCGCTCTAGATAGCGGTTAGCTATACATGTATTGCTCTGTGTGTGTAAATATTGTATATATATATATAATAAATATCTTTGAATTGTAGTCGAATGCAACACTTGAATTCGCTCTAGATAGCAATTAGCCATACATGATTGCTCTGTGCGTGTAAATATTATATAGTATTATTAATATCTTTGAAGGCTATGGCAATCGGATCTCACAGAGTGGAAATGACACCAGCTACCGTATATGATGAATTTCCGTCAAAGGATTTGTTCGAGTCGCTTGTGATTTCGCACGTGAATATGGTGGTTTGCTCTTGAGGGGTCAAAGAGGTTGCGACTTGTAATTAAAGAAGAGATACACAGTCAAATGCGGGAGTTTCTTCGGAAATAGGAGTTGATGCAGAGATAACACTGTTATCAAATTACCCCATAAAATATCACTGTTCATAATAGAAGGGAGTGTAGTCCATGTCGAGCTAGGATAGCTACGGTCTGCTGCAGTATTGGTCTGCTATAAGTAGAGGCAGATTGATTATTTGCAGCGGTGATCTGTTCTATAGTAATTTTTGGTTGAGTAGTGAGTTCTGTTAATCCTTGGTTATACGGCAAGATGCAAGTGCTCTGCTGATGGTTATGTCTCCTGGCTGTTGGTTACTGGTTGGTTGTATTGATCCCTGGATGCGTCATGGAAGATGCTTGCTTTAGTCTTACTGATATTTAGGCAGCTGCTGCTATGGGTGGGAAGGATGCAAGAATGGCCTCTTATTGTACTGTTTCATGTTATATGTATCGGATGCAACATATTTGGACATTTGAAGATGATACAAGGGATACGAACTATCAGGCTTGGGTAGAGCTTAACAGGAGACAAATTACTGAAACTAACATATATAAATCAAGTACGACACAAGCACTTAAATGACGAAACAAAACAGTAACTGGCTCAAGTAATTAATCCTTTTATTACCGGATTAGTGGTTGTTGTGGAAGGAATACTAGTATTCTCGTATGCGAGGATGATTTTTTAGACTCTGAAAACATGATACGAATTTCTTTATGAAGTTTATATTGAAGATCTATCACAAGTACTTCAATTTCTTATTTTTGAAATGATTCTTGTTCGTCTGCTGGATGCTTAAGGCAGCTTCTTTGTTGGATGCTCAAGGCAGTAAGTCATTATAGTTGCTTTAGCTTCAAAAAGGTATGCAAAGGAATCCCAAAAGAGGCAGCTCGAAATTTGCAGCAGAGGTCACAATATACAGCAATTGATCATCTTTATCCAAAACTCAAGCTACCAATTTTTCTGCATTTTCAAAAAATTAGCTTCAATGACTGAAGAAATATTCTTGAATTTTCTTCAAGGCTTCAAATATCCTGGGGATTCTTCAGACCAAGAGATGCCATAGCAGACAATGATGATGGATCATTCCTAACACCATTAGAATTCAAATCCCCATTCTGTTGCACATCAGATAATACATCCTTGGAATATACAGGCCTCTGTTTGTTTCAATTCTTCCATGCCTCTTCTTTAGATAAAGCATATTATAACCAAACACATGATCATAAATTCTCCTTCCATAATGCTCAATTTCTTCACCGTCTTTTTGTTCAAACACATCTTCTGCCTGTGCCGATGAGCTAGCCGCATCACTTGACCGGACATTCAAGTCCTTTTCTTGGTTCTTATCACCAAACATTTTGGCAAAAAGCAAATCCTTTGCCCAACAATACAGTGAACAAACTTAGACGGAGTGTTAGTAATAGTACAGACAGGATATGTCTTTGGGGTAGGCTTAGTTTGACACTCATAACATTCCGTTTTACCCTTCACATTCACAGTGACCTGTCCAAGGAAGTCAGTAGTCCCACTTTCAATTAATGGCACATATTGGCATGGTAAGGCGTAATACTGATCTGAGGTCTAAATTACAAACAACATCTCGAGCAACTTTTGCCTTGGACTGGCCAACATGACATTGGCGGACTGTTGTTTTTGTTTCTATACAAGTTTTTGAGTGTGGAATTTTTATTTAAAAAAGATAATAGATGTTTGGAACTACTGGATCACTGTGACTCAAAAGTATTACTGTTGTGTTGCGCAGTGTTTAATCCGATTTGTATAGATCTTTGAAGTTGATAAATTATTGACTCATTAATTTTTTCTTGATGTTTTTTAATAGTTATTATATTCTTTGAAACTGTTATTGACTCATATCTACAACAATTACGGTGACAGATTCCAGGAAGGGTTGAGCAGCGAGAATTTTTTTTCTAATATCTACAGTCTACTGCGGGGAAGATAAGATTCCAGGAAGGGTGTACTGGTGAGAATCGTAAGGTAAGGTTTAAGAATTTCCTCTAACTGCTCATTCTAATATAAAAAACAATTATGTATACATGTATAACTATGTATTTATATATATGAATTGACCTTGTTCTGATGTTAAACACAATCTACTGCATTGGAATTCTAATATCAAAAGCAATTAGTCATCTCCTTGAAAAAATCAGAGAAGTTGCCTTGTTCTGATGTTAACGATGACCTGCTGTATATATGAATTTGAATTGTGCTATATATGTATAACTTGTGTAGCTGTAGCTGTACGGAAATTCAGATGCGGTGAATTTTTTTTCGAGGAGAAAGTTTTCTCACTGGCGCTTTTATGATTTTGCTCAAACAATGAGTTGGTAATTTTATTCAGTTTTGCACGTGAGCCAGAAACATTACCAAATTATACAGACCAGTTATCTCAAGTTGAAATACTTCCAAGAACACTAACCCCGAACTATATTTTGTGAGCCCAGCACATGCGGCTACAGCGATGGATGCTTTACAAGTTCAAGAGTTATTAATTTTTAATGCTGGTCGATGCAAGTTCTGTCATGGATCGAATTAGGAGGTCGGTGGAGGGGTAGTTTGTTCATTGCTCATCTTCTGTGTTGGCTCTAGGCTAATGTTCTTTTACTCAAGTGTAGGAAGGTGCGGCTTTGTGCGTTCATGTGTAGTTAAGCTATCGAGCTACCGTTCGCAATGGTGTTATTCCAAACAATCCTTTTACTCTAAAAAGAGGTCCGAGCTGCTTGCTCGAGTGTTTAACTTTGTTTTACTATTAAGGAAATCTTCTCGTAGAAGCTGGACCTATCAAAAAATATCAGCAACTCATATAAGACTGCAAACTCCTTCTGATCTAACTTTACACCATTACTGACCAATGTCTCCACATCAGCAACCTTTTCAAAGAGCTTGTCACTTCTGTTTGACCTTCCGCTATAGCTTGACAGGCCTTGAGAATTTCCTCCTTTTCATCTCTGCTTGCTGGATGCTCCACAAGTAACTCCTTCAACAGGTCTTCCACACCTGCCGTATGCAGAGTCTCTGAATCATCTTTCTCCCTTCCTCAGAATAAAAGTCTCTGGTGTGCAGGATCTAACCCTGTCTAGTTGGCTAGAACTTCCTTCAGGTCACCTTCTACTAGTGTTAACAGATTTGTAAGTGTTAGAAATCTGGAAATTGATAAACGTGTATAACCTGCACAAAGGACTGAAATCGTATATAGAATTAGTCTTGCGTTCTGTGTTGTATTTACATACCTACACCCCTCATCTATTTGCTATTATATAGATGATAAGAGATAAAACAGAATAAGCTAGTTTACCTCGGTAAATATCAAAACAACCACAATATCCTAACAAACTTGTAAAACTGAAATACGAAATCTGCTAGAGACGTTTGTTATGGAAATCCACGTCTGTTAGTCCAATAAGTGTGGAGATATTCCTGGGCCATATAACATGGAGTTCTTGGTATTGAGTTGTCTAATTTAAGAGCTTCAACACGTACTGAGAATTCCTAAATTCTAGTCTGAGCTAATTTCCTTCCATAGAGAAGGATAATTGCGCAGGAAGAGGAAGACGGACAAAGCAGCACCAGAGCTGCAGTTATACTTCACATCAAAAGTAGATTCAGATGTGGTGAATGCTCGTATGTATTTGTATCTTTGTTTTAAAACAATTAAACTTCCTCTGCAAAGAGCATATTGTTCTGATTTCAGATACAATTGTACTACTATATAATTTTTTTTTTACTTGTGGAGACGAACAGCATAGAAATTTTGGTCAGTGCACCCTTGAGCAGGTCAAAGACTTTCTAGCATACATACTTCTGTTGAATAGTGGCTCCACGTTGTTGCAACTTGTCAAGATTCACACATCGAGTACCCTTTCGATATGCTTTTTTTCACAGTCGATGATGTTATGACCTCTGTTAGAGGAAATAGTTGTCACCCTCTATCATGCCCAAGTATATAGTCTAGATTATACGTAGACAGATATTGATCTCATCCCTGTTACATGTGAAATTCAATTTGATCTGTTTGTAGGTGATGCTACTTAGATTTCATTGACTTAGAGTTGTTCCAACATAATTTTAATACCTCTTGAAACATGTAATGTATTGTGATGATATGATGCTATATTGTGTCTACCAGTTAGGTATTCAAATAGGGGCCTTGAAAAGTTAGAATGAAAGAAATGTGACTTGTCTTCCTTCATTCCTCTTGGATGGAAAGTAATTACCTTATATATTGTCTCTTTTTATATATGATAGATGCTCTCAAGGGATAATATACCTTGCATACGAGTATGATTTATTAAATTGTGAATCTGTTATTATTCTTGCTGATAAGTAATGTATGTTTCATGCTGTTGCATTATCTTGGATATGAAGCTAGTGTATTCAAAAGAGATTATCATTAAGGAAAATTTTCCTCAAAAGATTGAAAGTGAAAGTGCTCTCTAGTAGCTTGCATTTTGTTTTCATGTTCTCTGTATCCGTACTGTTTATCTACTTTGGATGTTGACGAGGAGTTGTTCTGGTCAAATCCTTGTGTATTGACAATCCTTGTGTTATTTATTATCTCTATTTCTTATGATCGCAGGTGCAGCTGAATGGTGAGACTATGATTCTGAAGAATTAGATGAATAGATTAGGAAGTTAGTCAATATGGAATTTTTTAATGCAATGGCATTTAATTGCAAATGAAGTTTTGTCACATTAGATGACAATTTTACATTTCATTTCATTTACTTTTCTTTGTTGCTTTGTAGTGTATTGAACTATTGTTATAATATTCCAGTCGTATGGTTATCAATGAAGTTGTTTACGTATTTTTATATGAAGTATCTCATGATTCTTTGCTTACAGGTTTGCAACATTTTGACTATGTAGAATGATATGGATGGTTAAAAGAATACTAGTATGTGAATGGTACGTTACATAAAAACATATTACATGCAAAATTTGGTCGCTAAAATTCTGTATAAAATTTGGTCTTTAATAACATCAGTGACCAAAATTATTGGTCACCATTGAATTCAAGTTTAAATTTTCTCTATTGCCCTATAGATATTAATAATGGTCGTAAATGGTTTTAACGACCAATTACATTATCTGTCACTAAAACATTAGCGACCATAAATATTGTAGTCGCTAAAGCGTTAGCGATCAACTTCATATTAGTCGCTAATGCATTAGCGATCAAGGAATATGATTGGTCGTTATTTCATTAGAGACAACGTATATAGTTAGTCGTTAATGTTCTCGTGACCATCAATATTTGGTTGGTCGCAAATACTATTAGCGACGGACCTTTAGTGACCACTGGTGACGAACTCTATTTTTGTCGTTATTATCATTAACGACAAAAGATATCATCATTAACGACCAATAATGTTGATCGCTAAAAGCCTTTTTTCCTGTAGTGTGAGGAGCTTGCTGATGAGGAGTTGGCGGATGATCCGTTATGCCCACGAGTCAAATTACCGAAGACGGTTTTGACGAACATTACTAATAAATGGAAGAAGGCCTTAATCGTCAAGCTTCTTGGGAAGAGCTTCCCGACTCATATTTTGCTCGAGAGATTATCTCAGCGTTGGAGAACCAAAGGCAGATTCGAAATTTTCCCTCTAGGTATTGGGTACTTTTCCATAATCTTTGAAAATCCTGAGGATAGAAAGCATGTTTTGTATGGTGGTCCCTGGATGGTTTCCAACCATTATCTAACAATTAGAAGGTGGTCTAAGGATTTCGATGTTAATTCTGAAGCGCTGAAGAACCTTGATGTTTGGATTCGATTCCCAGATCTGAAAATTGAATATCTTGATGAAGAAGTTCTGTCGGTTATTGGCAACTTGGTTGGTAGGGTCCGTAAAATTGAGTTAATGAGGTCTAGTTTGGGTATAGCTTTTTCTGGTCGTGTTTGTGTGAGTATGATCTTGCTAAACCTCTTCTTGGAAAATTCAACTTCATGAAATGGAAGAAGGCCTTAATCGTCAAGCTTCTTGGGAAGAGCTTCCCGACTCATATTTTGCTCGAGAGATTATCTCAGCGTTGGAGAACCAAAGGCAGATTCGAAATTTTCCCTCTAGGTATTGGGTACTTTTCCATAATCTTTGAAAATCGTGAGGATAGAAAGCATGTTTTGTATGGTGGTCCCTGGATGGTTTCCAACCATTATCTAACAATTAGAAGGTGGTCTAAGGATTTCGATGTTAATTCTGAAGCGCTGAAGAACCTTGATGTTTGGATTCGATTCCCAGATCTGAAAATTGAATATCTTGATGAAGAAGTTCTGTCGGTTATTGGCAACTTGGTTGGTAGGGTCCGTAAAATTGAGTTAATGAGGTCTAGTTTGGGTATAGCTTTTTCTGGTCGTGTTTGTGTGAGTATTGATCTTGCTAAACCTCTTCTTGGAAAATTCAACTTCATGAAAGAGACCCAGAGAATTGTTTACGAAGGTATTCATCAGTTATGCTTTCTGTGTGGCGGTTTGGCCATCTTCAGTCTGCTTGTCCTTTGGCAGAGGACTCGGAGCTCGCGTAAATGATGGTGGTTATAGGATGGTCCATAAGCCGATGGTCGAGAAACCTCAGGAAGTTGACGATTTTGGTGACTGGATGAAGGTCACCCCAAAAAGAAGGGCCCTGTTAGGGAAGAATCTACTTCTGATGGTCAGAAAAAAAGGTGAAAGTAGTAAGGTTCCCCGTCCGAAGCCTAAAATTACAGTTAATGAAATCCCTGTGGTTGTTGAAAAGAATCCCTTTGATGCTTTAATCGAGATGGATCAGGAGAATATCTCTGAGAATCCTAAGAAACAAGATGATAATGGGAGCAGTGGGCACATCACTCAGGATGATTCCACTCATGGTATGGTAGGTGCCGATCAAGTTGTGAAGGTGATAGAGCTTCTGACTCTCACAGTCTCAATTCCATCCTGTGAATTTGTGGATCAGTCAACCAACCTGTGGATCCTGATGAATCTCAAGACACTGTCCTTGTGGAGGCTACCCCGCGGGTTACTCAGGGAGGTTTTCCTTGACTGTTTTTCTTTCTCTTTTACTTGGTTTTGTTTCCTATGAATTGTCTACTAAATTTGTCTTGGAATGTGCGTGGGGCCTGTAAGCCTAACTTTTTGCCAGTGTAAAAAAACTTGATTGCTGCTAACCGTCCTGATATTATATTCCTATGTGAGCCTAGGGTAAGCGGCCCTAGAGCTGATCGCATCTGTCATTCTCTTGGCTTCTCAATAACTTTAGAGTGGAAGTGTTGGTTTTAGCGGGGCCTTGGTTATTTTGGAATGATTCTGTGAAAGTCTCTATTATTGTGCAAAACGTCAATTTATTCATGCTGCTATCTCTAAAGATGCCTGTTTTATTGCACTTTTGTCTATGCAATCCCCTTGATAGCAATAGGATTTACTTTGGCAATCTCTGAATGAAATTAGACCAACTGGGGATCAGAATTGGATGATCACTGGTGATTTTAACTCTATTATGAGTCTTGATGAGAAAAAAGGGGGATTAGAGTTTTAAATAGAGGTAGTAGGCCTTTGGTGATTGGTTCAATTCTAATGGTCTTATCCAACTGCCCTCTAAAGGTAATAAGTTTACTTGGTCAAATGGTTCTATCTTTGTTAAACTAGATCGTACCTTAGTCTCTTGCGGTTGGTTTGATTCTTTCCCGAATTGTTGGAGTATTAATTTGCCTAGGATTGCTTCTGATCATTCTCCTGTTTTGACCTGCATTAATCCCTTTTTTCTGGTATGTCTCTTGGTCCTAAACCATTACGTTTTCAGGTGCTTGGGCAACCCATCCTGATTACGATAAGACTTTTAAGGATAACTGGACTGAGGAGAAAAAATCTTTCTCAAAATCTTTCTGATTTAACTTTGGCTTTGAACAGCTGGAATAAAAATTTTTGGCAATGGTTTGCTGTTAAGGAGAGACTTCAAGCTAGAATTGCGGGTATTCAAAAGAAATTAGAAGTTAGGAAAATCCCTTTTCTTAAAAATCTTGAAGTTACCCTGCAACGTGAGCTTGAGTCTGTTCTGCTGAGGGAGGAGTTAATCTGGTTTCAGAAATCGAGGGACTGTTGGATTAAATTTGGGGATAGAATACTAGTTATTTTCATAGGAAGACTTTGATTAGAAGGGCCAGAAGTAGAATTCTCTCTCTTCAGGATTCGAGTGGTCAGATATTGAAGGGGAGCAGAATTTGAGGAGGCTAGCAGTTGACTTTTCAGGCAATTGTATTCTCGGATTCTAATATCATTTGGTGTCTGATTTCCATGCTTTTCCTCGGTTGAGTGATGATCAGATCAGTGAAGTGTGTGGTACTCAAACTTTGGAAGATGTGAGTCAGGTGGTTCAATATAGGGGTAGCTTTAAAGCCCCTGGTCCTGATGGGTTTCATGTGTGGTTTTTTAAGAAGTATTGGGACAATATTAAGTCCAAAGTCTATGATTTTGTTCTTGAAACTTTCTCCTCCTCTAGATTCATCCAAGATCTGAATGAAACTTCTCTCTGTTTGATTCCTAAGACTCTTTCTCCTTCCTCTATGAGCCAATTTAGACCTATTGCTCTTTGCAATACCAGTTACAAAAAATTTCCAAACTCTTGGCTAATAAAATTAAATCCTTCCTTCCGGATATTATCTCTCCTCTTCAAACCAGCTTCATTCCTGGAAGGCATATCCAAGATAACCATATGATATGCAAGAAGTTATTCATTCGATGAGGAGGACATCCTGTAAAGATGGGGGTGGTTATGAAAATTGACCTTGAGAAAAGCATATGACAAGATTTCTTGGTCTTTTATCAGAAATACTTTACAGTGCTTGAATCTGCCCAAAAGCTTTATTGATCTGATCATGTTTTGTATTGAATCTCCTTCTATGAGAGTCCTTTGGAATGGTACTCAATCTGAAAATTTTTCCTTCTAGGGGTATACGTCAAGGAGATCCCATATCCCCTTATATTTTTTTCCGTGTGATCCAATGTAGATTGATGGTGCCTATGGTCGCGAGAAGGTGAATGAGACAGGGGTCGCTTAGTACAGGGTACCTTGCAGTACATGACCGTGATGAGCCATATTTGCCGGAGCGTTGTCTTCGCCAATTGGGTACGTTCAGTGTATCCCACCTCCCCCCTATTAGACCGAACAATAGATCCAAAAAAGAGGGAGAAAAGGAAAGCCCTATAGATGTGTGTACCCCCCCCCCCCCCATGTATAGTGTGTGGGACATAACACGTGAGTGTGGACCTGCTCCGGGGTTCACTAGACACAGGCGGCCGTACATGCATGTGACGGAGTATCTGGATTGGTATGTCAAACACACCATCCGAAGATCATGAATCCTGACATATACGAAAACACCTTCGTTCATCGGCCGGATCCCGCCTTAGTAAGTTGATCTCTTCCTTTGTATAATTTCAGTTGATTATAGCATTTTACGAATGCTAGAATAACTTTATAATTTATGTTTACAGCTCATGCATGAGGCAACTGAGGTTGGTAGGCCTTTATTACGTGGGAATCGTAGCTGGGACTGGCGTTACTACCGTGAGCAGATGCCGCACGAGGAACAAAGGCAAACTGAACAGGGGTTAGATGAGGTTCTCAGTACCTTGACTATATGGGATTCGTACTATCACCAGTATGGAGGGCCATAGTTTAGGATTTTATGTTTTTGTTGTTTTAAGATACAATATGGATGTAGTTATTTTCTAGTGGACTTGGTGATTGTTACCGTATTGCTGAAATTGCTGGTTATCTTATGATGACCTTCTGGTTCATTTTGTGGAGGTTCTTAGAACCGGGGGGAGAGAAGAAAAACAGGGGACTATGCTAAAAAATTTCTAGAAACGCACCGTTTCTTTTGCTCTTCATTGCTCCTAAATGTTAATTCTCTGTCCAATGCCTCGCACTTGAAGACTGAGCTACAACCACCTGTAAAGCATTGACTTCATCTTCATGAGCTTGGAAGTTAGCTCACCTCGTGAACTCTTTATTTCCTCTATCTTCCTTAGTACCTTCTTCAGCATTGCTGAAGACACATCCTGCAGATAAGTTAGAAAACAGAATGAAAACAATGGGAAAAAAAGGTAACAAAGGGCATGGCAGAAAGAGTAGCACCATAACTCACGAGGACATGACACTTATCCATCAGATACATCTGGAATGGATAAGCAGTTTGGTGGAACAGGCAAGTATTGATGATGTATCCATCTTGGGGGAAGTACCCTTTCTTTCATACTCTTCTTTTGTTTCCTTTGGAAGCTTTTTGAATATTTTTGATACCTAGTTGTTAGGATAAGGATAAAAGTATCAGCAACGAGATTAAAATCACCATCCTTTTTAATCAAATGATCAACCAAGAGCATTGGAATACATAAAAGGTAGTGAAATGAGGCATAAAAGATACAATATCTTATGGTACAGAAGCCCTCTAGAAGATGGGCTGAAACAGAAAATATCACTACATGAACACACAAAATAGAAACATAAAATCAGATATGCAACGGACGAATATAGGAAAAGGTAATGCATTTCATCTTTCCATATAAAGTAACACCAATATTGACAAAAGATTATACTTCCATCAGTCGTCTGGCTAGCAGAACGAACAAGCTTAGACCAGAAGATAACCATACCTCATTGGAAGCAAAGTCCTCGTGTTACCATCTCGAGGCGCAAACCCACCATACTGCTTCAGGAAACTCCACTCACTGCCTTGTTTTTTCATCCTTCCAGGCATTCTAAGCTCCAAGGAGACTGCTCCATCATTGTTCTTGTTCTATTTAACTATCACATTAGAGGCTACAACTAATTAAAAGGTAAACGTCCTTTTTTTTTGTCTTTTGTCCTTCAACAAAAACGAAAATTACATTCCAAGAAACTGAACATAAAAGATTGAAACAAACTATGAGAGAAATGTAGATGCATCTAACCCTATTTCATATCACCATACCAGCAGTCTTCGTAGGTGCCTGACCATAAATTCAAAATCAAGTTAGATACATAATTCAGGAAATAACTACGTCAGAAGTCAAACAGCACTTGACTGACTAGATTTTTCAGACCTATACAAACACTGGATCGATGAAACTGATGCAAAAGCTTCATATGGAGATATACAAGTGCATCATAAAAAAACAGATACAATTATTTACCTTACTGGGCTTCAACTTCAAGCAATTCAGACACATCATACTCAGCATGCGCCTGAGTTCATTCACATGTGAAGGATGAAATATAGGAATCGACAACTCTACGAAAGCGGTTAGAACGTAATGTTTAGGTACAAAACTGAAATATATCAAAATGTAAAACTCCACGTCCAAACATCTACCAACGATTATAAATCCAGAAAAGTATAACAACACGTTTATTCCACGTCCAAACATCTACCAAAGATTTAAATCCAGAAAAGTATAAAACACGTTTATTTCCACGTCCAAACATCTACCAAAGATTATAATTCCAGAAAAGTATAACAACACGTTATTCCACGTCCAAACATCTACCAAAGATTATAAATCCAGAAAAGTATAACGACACGTTTATTCCACGTCCAAACATCTACCAAAGATCATAAATCCAGAAAAGTATAACGGCACGTTTTATTCCACGTCCAAACATCTACCAAAGATTATAAATCCAAAAAAGTATAACGACACGTTATTCCACGTCCAAACATCTACCAAAGATTATAATCCAGAAAAGTATAACACACGTTTATTCCACGTCCAAACATCTACCAAAGATTATAAATCCAGAAAAGCATAGCGACACGTTTATTCCACGTCCAAACATCTACCAAGATTATAAATCCAGAAAAGTATAACGACACGTTTATTCCACGTCCAAACATCTACCAAAGATAATCCAGAAAAAATGTCTCCCCACAACATTCCAACTAATTCAACTAAGTTTGGTGAAAAAAAAAACTTGTACTGCAAATAGTAAAGTTTTTGCTAATCGCAGTACAAATTAATTTTAAATCATATTAATAGTGTAAACACATAAAAATGTAATCCAACACTTTTTTTTTAAAAAAAAAGATTCCAGTTGTTTACAACAAAAAAGTAACTAGCAAAATTCGGTACTAATAACTACAAACTTCTTAGGTTAAATTACTTTCAGATATCCATTTTTTGAAGAAAAAAAAGAACACATGGACACATCATTACATGTTTACAACGTTAATATGATTTAAAAAAAATTTGTACTACGGTGATTAGTAATTGTGTACTGCGAATGCATTCCCACCTCCACCATGTCATAAAGATTGTGTACTGCGAATAACATCAATAACATCAATAATGTTAAACTGGTACGGTGGGAGTCATGCAGCTAAATAGAAACTTAACAACATATATGCAAAACAAAAGGAGCATACATTCATGCGCATTGAGATATTTCCAAGACGCATATAGCTAACTTAACGTAAATACTACCATCAACTATCTTCATCACAAAAGTGCTTACACCAACAAACTTCGATCATTGCTACTTATTCGTCATATATAAATACCCATAGATTTGCAACCCAGAAAGCACATCGAAAGAGTTCATTATTAATTTGATCAAAATGGCATTGTCATCAAAACCCCCGCAATACCTGACAATCTTTCCATCAATTTTCATCTTCTTCCTCACACTACCATGTTTATCTTCATCCGCAAGAGTACTAACCACCACCGCGCCGCCCAATTCAGTCATCCAGAAGACAGGGAACATAACCACTACCGTTGGTGGTGGGAATAATACCGTCGTTCAAAACACCACTACTGCGAAAAGTTACATCTGTCCAATTTGTGGCGCTGAGTTTAAGTCAGCGCATGAATTAGCAATCGTCATGATCAGTGACCATATGTCCAACGGAATCCTCCAACTCACACCAATGAACAAAGACGATGACAACACCACCACCGAACTCCACGTCGTCCTTACCTTCAACACTACTGTCGTACCCAACAAACCAAAAACCGACGACTACGGACTCAACAAATGGGCCGTCAAGAAATGCCAAGGTTGGTGGTGGTGGAAAACACACAACGGCTGCGACGACTGCTGCGATGACTGTGACAGTGGAAGTGGAACCATCACAATCCCTATCCCACGATTCCCACCTGTCAATATCCCTACTATCAACATCCCCGGCATCAGCATCGGCGGCGGCGGGGGAGAGGATGTGATAGTGGGGATTGCGAACCATGTGATGATGATGATTGTCATCACCACCCACACCCACACCACATCATCATCATCACCCTCAGCCGTGCAGGGATTGCAATGTCCCACCTCCACCATGTCATAAAGATTGTGATGATTGTAGCGATGATGACTGCGGATGTGAAATAAGTATATCATCAGACAGTGATGATCACAGCAAGTAACAGCGGCCTGCCGGGGCATAAATTAATATTATCATCCATATAGATATAGACGCAAGTTAATGTCACGCTGAAATTATATAAATCTAATTTTGACGATACTAACGGTAACGCCGGAATTGTCCACTGTGGGATAGGGATTGTGACAGTGGAAGTGGAAGTGGAACCATCACAATCACTATCCGTATCCCACGATGGACAATTCCGACTATCAACATCCCCGGCGTCACCATCGGCCGCGACGGCCACACCCACACCCACATCATCATCACCCGTGCACGCATTGCAATATTCCGTCTACCCTCCACCGTCGTGTGAGGATTGTTGCGATGATGACTGTGGTTGTGAAATGGCTAACACCACCACCGCGCCACGCAGAAGAAAAACAGTGGAGTTGACTCGATCGAGACAAAAGAGTAATTCACTATAAGAAAATGAGTACCAAATACACGACCAAACATTTAATGTAGTCATAATTAAATAACTAAAGATAGCAGTATGCTTTTGTCGTAATTATATCTTTTAGACCAAAATAAACTTTCCTTTTTAAAGAATAACGTTTTGGTCACAAACAGCAACAGTATATTTTTAAAGTCTATCCACTAACATCAGCGTGTGTTTTCAAAAAAAAATCCACTAACATGAGCGTGGCCAAAAAAATAGCCTGTATAAAACATGGGACTGGGGTGAGAATGAGGCGGCTTCTTCTCTTTCCTAGGGTTATCGCCTCCTCGGCGATTCCCATTTCTCCGTTTGTTTTCTCCGGCGAAGGTTTCTTGTTGCTTCATCGCCTTAGTTTTCGCTTCGTCTCGATTCATTTTAGCGGTAGTTTCCCTCCTTCCATGTTCATTTGTGTGCTGGGTAGACGGTAACCGATGGAGTTCCAGGCGTCGAAACCTGAAGATGAGCCTGCTACGGCTCTAAAGAAGCGGAAAATCAGGAGTTTTAGAGGGGTTCGTGAGATTCAAAGGCAAGATGTTGCGGCGAGGGAAGTGGGCGATTCTGGTCCTTCGGTGAAGAAATCTAATTATTCCTATCGCGAGGTAGTGGAGAAAGATGCTGCGCGTGAAGATGGGATTCCTCCGGCGATGATATGTCGGATGACACTACAGGAAAATGGGTCATTTGTGACCAAATACACGACCAAATATTGTTTGTGGTCATAATTAATTATGATAACTGTAAATTTTTGTCCTTATAGGCATCTTTCTATAGATCAATTTTTTTTTCTTCGATAAAGAATAACATTTTGGTCACTAACCGTATATTTTTCCATGTCTGGTGCCACTAACTTCACCAAAAAGACCGCAAAAAAAAATAGCGTTCCATTAAACATGACTATTACTTAAATCTTTTATGTAATTAAGATTAATCTTAAACAACAAAAAAATCTGTAACTGCTTCCTGCAAATGCGAATCTAGCTCTTCCATCATTTAATTTCTCACGATAAATAACAGTACTTACACTTCAGTCTGAAGTATTTCTCATAACTACTGCATCTCCGTAAGATTTTGGGAAACAACAAGTAGCGAGTGGTGAGAATCGTTGAAAGCAATTCGAAGTGGTGAGAATCATTGAAACAATTCACAGTGGTGAGAATCGTCGAAAGCAATTCCCAGTGGTGAGAATCGCAAGGTTAGGTTTAAAACCTAAAAATTTCCTCATTGATTGCTCATTTTAATCTGGCTAGCTACTGAATTGCATCCATCTGTTAGGAACCAAAAAACCAGCGTGCGCAGATTAGTTCATACAAATCTCGTCTTCAGCCTTGAGCATACAATATTCTTTGCCAGGTTAGGATACTACATTGAATTCGCTCTAGATAGCGGTTAGCTATACATGTATTGCTCTGTGTGTGTAAATATTGTATATATATATATATATTAAATATCTTTGAATTGTAGTCGAATGCAACATTGAATTCGCTCTAGATAGCAATTAGCCATACATGTATTGCTCTGTGCGTGTAAATATTATATATATTATTAAATATCTTTGAAGGCTATGGCAATCGGATCTCAACAGAGTGGAAATGACACCAGCTACCGTATATGATGAATTTCCGTCAAAGGATTTGTTCGAGTCCGCTTGTGATTTCGCACGTGAATATGGTGGTTTGCTCTTTGAGGGGTCAAAGAGGTTGCGACTTGTAATTAAAGAAGAGATACACAGTCAAATGCGGGAGTTTCTTCGGAAATAGGAGTTGATGCAGAGATAACACTGTTATCAAATTACCCCATAAAATATCACTGTTCATAATAGAAGGGAGTGTAGTCCATGTCGAGCTAGGATAGCTACGGTCTGCTGCAGTATTGGTCTGCTATAAGTAGAGGGCAGATTGATTATTTGCAGCGGTGATCTGTTCTATAGTAATTTTTGGTTGAGTAGTGAGTTCTGTTAATCCTTGGTTATACGGCAAGATGCAAGTGCTCTGCTGATGGTTATGTCTCCTGGCTGTTGGTTACTGGTTGGTTGTATTGATCCCTGGATGCGTCATGGAAGATGCTTGCTTTAGTCTTACTGATATTTAGGCAGCTGCTGCTATGGGTGGGAAGGATGCAAGAATGGCCTCTTATTGTACTGTTTCATGTTATGATGTATCGGATGCAACATATTTTGGACATTTGAAGATGATACAAGGGATACGAACTATCAGGCTTGGGTAGAGCTTAACAGGAGACAAATTACTGAAACTAACATATATAAATCAAGTACGACACAAGCACTTAAATGACGAAACAAAACAGTAACTGGCTCAAGTAATTAATCCTTTTATTACCGGATTAGTGGTTGTTGTGGAAGGAATACTAGTATTCTCGTATGCAGAGGATGATTTTTTTTAGACTCTGAAAACATGATACGAAGTTTCTTTATGAAGTTATATTTGAAGATCTATCACAAGTACTTCAATTTCTTATTTTTGAAATGATTCTTGTTCGTCTGCTGGATGCTTAAGGCAGCTTCTTTGTTGGATGCTCAAGGCAGTAAGTCATCTTATAGTTGTCTTTAGCTTCAAAAAGGTTATGCAAAGGAATCCCAAAAGAGGCAGCTCGAATATTTGCAGCAGAGGCACAAATTCTACAGCCAATTGATCATCTTTATCAAAACTCAAGCTACCAATTTTCTTCTGCATTTTCAAAAAAATTAGCTTCAATGACTGAAGAAATATTCTTGAATTTTCTTCAAGGCTTCAAATATCCTGGGGATTCTTCAGACCAAGAGATGCCATAGCAGACAATGATGATGGATCATTCCTAACACCATTAGAATTCAAATCCCCTTCTGTTGCACATCAGATAATACATCCTTGGAATATACAGGCCTCTGTTTGTTTCAATTCTTCCATGCCTCTTCTTTAGATAAAGCATATTATAACCAAACACATGATCATAAATTCTCCTTCCATAATGCTCAATTTCTTCACCGTCTTTTTGTTCAAACACATCTTCTGCCTGTGCCGATGAGCTAGCCGCATCACTTGACCGGACATTCAAGTCCTTTTCTTGGTTCTTATCACCAAACATTTTGGCAAAAAGCAAATCCTTTGCCCAAACAATACAGTGAACAAACTTAGACGGAGTGTTAGTAATAGTACAGACAGGATATGTCTTTGGGGTAGGCTTAGTTTGACACTCATAACATTCCGTTTTACCCTTCACATTCACAGTGACCTGTCCAAGGAAGTCAGTAGTCCCACTTTCAATTAATGGCACATATTGGCATGGTAAGGCGTAATACTGATCTGAGGTCTAAATTACAAAACAACATCTCGAGCAACTTTTGCCTTGGACTGGCCAACATGACATTGGCGGACTGTTGTTTTGTTTCTATACAAGTTTTTGAGTGTGGAATTTTTTATTTAAAAAAGATAATAGATGTTTGGAACTACTGGATCACTGTGACTCAAAAGTATTACTGTTGTGTTGCGCAGTGTTTAATCGATTTGTATAGATCTTTGAAGTTGATAAATTATTGACTCATTAATTTTTTCTTGATGTTTTTTAATAGTTATTATATTCTTTGAAACTGTTATTGACTCATATCTACAACAATTACGGTGACAGATTCCAGGAAGGGTTGAGCAGCGAGAATTTTTTTTCTAATATCTACAGTCTACTGCGGGGAAGATAAGATTCC
>JAIOTZ010001686.1:0-30026 GCA_023374045.1 Limonium bicolor | reverse complement strand
TCGAACACCCGATAAACCCGGTGCGTAATGAGCTAACTAGACCTTGTATGTATTGGAGAATTGTATCTCCGTATTGCGTATTGAATCTGTAATGAGTATGTATTGTGTACGTGGTATTCTGGAAAGCGGTAGTAATCATTGGGTTGACTTGTATGTCTTCCAAGCCTGTGTTGTACTGTGCGTATGCATGTATACTCGTGTAGTATTGTAGTATCGTGAATGGAAGCATGTATGTATGTATGTAGGTATAATGTATGTATGCAAATGAATTGCATGTATTCGACCAAATGGTCGGCGTACCCTCGCTAGTACGCGGGGTATCGGTTTCATATCAGCGTAAGCTGACCCCCTCGGGGACCATTTTTAGTGTGCAGGTACCCGGAGCGAAATACGGTCAAGGTAAGAGACCGGTGGAGCTCGGCTAGTAATTAGAAGTACCTAGTTTGTAGTGAATGGGTAGCAGATTGATTCTAGTACGTGTGTATGAATTTGGGAAGTATTGGTATTGGTTTTGGAACCTAGTAACTCGGTAGCGTAGTGTATTATCTTGTACGGAATTGTGGATGTTGTATTGAATGGAGTAATGTATCGAATAGAGGTATCGTAGTATCCAGTATGTAAGTGAGAGCATGTATTGTATAAGTAGTGCTCGGATATTCCGGCCATCAGGACCGATGCTGTATGTAGCAGTAGCCTTGTTAGTCACGTGGTGACTAACGGCATTGTATCACCCGATGTATGTAAGTATGAATCCGCCTGCTTGACTCGGGGAAGCACGAGGAGATTTGGACGGTAATGACTGAATTAATATAGGTGTTACAAAAATGGTATCAGAGCGAATATCGCTCTGATGACTGGAAATACCGAGTTTAGGAAATACCGAGTTAGGAATTAGAAGTTAGGGCTAAGGGCTGAGTGAATGCATTAGAGTGCTAGTTAGGAACTCCCGGTGAGTACCGGATACCTACAACACCAGTCCGCCCCCCGTAAACCCCATTGTATAACGTGGGAAAGGATACCAGATAGAAGAGGAAGCCTTCTCATACTCGGGGAAAACCCATCTGGCAGTTGTGAAGCAATCACACAGTAAACAAGAACCGACGTATGGGTAGATTCCAAGAAATGGAAGACCCGGAAGTGGATCCCGGTTGAACAACAATAGCCGCCTTATAGCGGTAGTATAAAAACTCCACCCACAAGGAGGCCATAACTTGCAACAGCATGGGGCCGACATGCTTAGCAGTCGCAGAACCTAGCTAAACAACCAGCAACAGGAAAGGAGCACTAACCTGCAACGAAATGGAAACAGGAGCAGTAATGAAACCCGAGACACAAGTCTACGGGACAACAGTAATAGCCAAGCACCACCACCAACGTGAGCTAGCTGGCTAAGGACATAGTCGGGAGTGACTGACTCAAACTACAACGCCACAAAGGTTACAAACCCGGCCAACATAGCTAGACAGCTACAAGAGTATTCACAAGATATAATTGATGTAACTACAACCGTAGTGCCTAAACCAAACCAGGCTCAGTAACCACAACAAATGTGTGGGAACAAGCAACAAGGAACAACACAACCAAGTCAAAAGGGAAGCTCCAAGGATTGGAGAAGTACCCTGATCAATGACAACCATGTCAAACTCACCGAGAAGTTACTCAGAAGAGTAATTAACCTAAGTAAATGATCAACAAGATCAAAGGAAGAGTAAGCAAGATTACCAATTGTGAATGGAAACCACACCGTGATCGGTATAGGATTACTCGAAAACCACCAGTACCACGCACTTGCCACGGCAAGTGCAGTGAGAACATGAATATGTGAAGGAGCACTAACACGTCACAAGTACATAGTAATGTACGGTGACTGTAATGAGACAACTACAGGATCACACATCCTAACAACTAGAAGTATGGAACCTTGGGAAGGCTTAACGGCCCGACCACTGTACTTATTACATACCAGTCAGCGAGAAACTAGGCTTGGTCAAGACCTCAACATGGCTATGCCATGCAGAACAACTTTTAACACCGAACCATTATTTTCAAACCAAGTTTTCTTTCAAAACCACGAACCTCCTTTTAAAACCTTGCATTTTAGAACCAAATCAACAGAATTACGGTGAGTATCATGGAATGATACAAGAGGAGTTGACAATAGAATACTTCACCTAGGCGTGTGACGAACACTACGAGTGTACCCAATTACGGGATGTGGGACAACTGCACTCCGAAAGAGCTTGCGGGCCTGACATATAGTTGGGTAAGTGGTAACGTATCAACATGGTACCCCACGTATGTATACATGTAGTGTACGAAACCGGGAAGTAGTCGACTCCGTTCTACGGACCATCAGTAAGTTCAAACCAGAACAACTGGACACCTCAGGCAATTAAGCATAAAGGAACTCAGAGAATCCATCTGAAGATAAGGAGTAAGAACTAGGAAGTGCCGAGAGCACAGACTAGTCGGTATGGACAATGGATATGTCTCAAAGACATCAAGCAAATATATGACAGCTGGGAAGTATACCCAGCCTAACACAGTAAGGCCACGCCTAAACATGAGCACTATAATGCTTTACAAATGGGATAGAACTCCCAAGAGCAATCACGATATTACCATGAAGTAAAATCCATCATTGAAGGGGATATTAAACCTAGTCTCAGCGCTAGGAGCAAGTATAAACGGTCTACCCAACGACGGGGACGTTATAAATAAAAAAGGAATAGCTTAACACAACACCATAAGACGGTTATAGGATAACACATGTCATAAACATCAACCGGATGTAACGGCATAACTAACAACACCCAGGAGCAATCCTCGAAGGGTGTCTGGAATGACAACAGTCGAATGAAGTGTCATGATAAGGGCACGACAACCAGAACGAACACTCGGTTAAGACACCGAAAGGACTCACTTAAGGAACTACCCTAGTCTACAAAAGGCACTGATCAGCACCAGATTGCCTAAGAGTCTCCTATGAACGGAAGCGTGATGCCACGACTTGCCATGGAGCCAGTAATACCTCCAACCTATGGGGTATACAAGGAGTCGAAATATGTATGAGCAGCTTGCAAAGAGCATAGCTTGCAGCAATAAGGCTTACAAGCCATCAATCAACTATGTTAGGTAAACCTTAGCGGTTGCATAACTCACATCTTTGATAATAAGACTTGCAAGAGATATTTGTCTCATATGACAAAAATCAACAATGGGACCATCAATTCAAACCCAACATCCTGAGTGGCTTGGAGTAATGGTCAACTCAGTGTCACTGTCACTAAAGCATCAGTCTAGTATACAGTTGACAAGCCTTTAATACCTTCATGCCTCCCATAACAATGGTAGCACAGAGGCACAAGAATGGTGATAACGCCAACAATGTCCTAGTCCATGCCTGGACACTACGAGAAACTTGAGGAAAGATACCTCTCATTAACAGAATACCACCCATGCGGTGATGATGTGAACCCTTAGAAAGAGGCTTCCGTCTACCATAACAACAAAACTTGTGCATATAGATATTGCCAAGAGACAACGAATAAGGAAATGAGATTTCCCAAACCACTACGCCTACGAGGGGCTGTGGACTGGAAGCACATCGTTTAAGAGCCTCAAAGCTCGAAGGAGTAAGTATACTCCTTAGGCACCCAATCATGTGGTGAACCATAGTATAAATACTTACATGATAAACCTTGTCATGAGACCTATGAGTGGAAACACACCACTCAACGAGAACTTCCACCTACCAGTGATAGAATACTCTTTAATTAGAGAACGGGACTAGAAAACCCTTGAAGCTTTGGGGATGTCCCGGTAATGTACATGCAACAGTAAAACCGCATAGCTAGAGCCTATTATCAATGCTCAGCACTAAGGAGACAGTAATTGTCAAAGCAATCAATGAGTGTGCATATTGCACACCATGAATGACCGGCGCTCAAGAGAACTTGTAACCCGATAAACCACTTCATCTCTGGTCAACCAAGTTATTTGGTAAACTATATCATGAATGAGAAAGTAATGTGAAGTAAGCTAACCTACACATGAAACCTAAATTGAAATAAAACATCCCCACAATGGGAAGATAATAGTATTGCGGTATACTACGACAACCGTCATACATATGACTAGGAACCTCCTAGTGTTTGTACACCATAAGGAAATGGTGCCAACGATAATGGCAAGGAGTAAAGGTAAGCTACCACGGTAACGGAGACCGTAAAAACGATGTTGTATAGTGAGTAAGAAACGGTGCGCAACAAGCGACCGGAATGAGGAAGTAGTTGGACAATGAACGAAGTATAAGTATGAGATGACAAGCAGAATATTCATCCCTATCACATAAGTGATTACTGCCAAGCGTTTTGATAAGTGTCTAAATGAGCATGTTTTATAGGTGTATTTCATATATTATATCAGCATTTTCTGCTCATTTCTCACTTCTTATGGTTTCCTAGTTTATGTTTATTGATTATTTCACAATTTGTTGGTTTTAACATGAGGAACAAACCAAGCTAGGAGCAAATACACGAAGAGACGAACGCATAGACGCGAACGCTCAGAAACGGACTTATAACGAAGAATGTAGAGCCGGTCAAACAGAGGCACGCGAGAGTCACGCGGTGGACTGTGCAACCGCCCCCCTAAGTCGCGGACGTCACAAGAGCAACCGCCGGGCGGACGAGTCACAAGCAACCGCCTCGCGGTCAATTAGAGGCTACCGCCTCTTAACAGGCGGACACCACACAGACTACCGCCTCGCGGTCAGGCTACCGCCTCGCGGTAAATATAGAGGCTACCGCCTCTTAACTCGCGGACAACACTGAGGCTACCGCCTCCTTATCAGGCGGACGAGACACAGGCTACCGCCTGGTTCACTCGCGGACACAACAGAGGAGACCGCCTAATACCGGGGCGGTTCTTCAGGGCGATTAATTCACGCGACCAGTTCTTCAGTTCTTCTTCGCGCCGTCGTCTGCAACTCGCCTTATCTATCTACTCCAGCACCGCCTACCATGAATCTCTCACGCGTGCAGCTGTCTGTCCCCTCTGCAATAAATGAAGATAGCAATGAATGCTCAATCAATTTTACGTACGGATGCCTATCTCAATTCTCTATATAAACCAACACCAATACTGCAACAAACACAACGTACGACCACAGTCTGAAGAAATCAAATAAACACCACACTCCATTCTCTTCCATTTAATTCCTCCCGTATCACCACACTTCTCATCTTTTATTTATTTTTACCATTTCACCTCATTCACGTACGTACTCAAACAGAAACAGAAGCATTATTACAAAGAGAGAAAAGAGGCAGGCGAGTGCAGACCCGTTTTCGCAGGCAGTTCCTGAATAATGTATTTCAGTCTCTACTCTGTTTTTATTTCTGTCAATGTCTGAGTAATCTCATAATTGTGCTTAGGATGGGTGTTTAACCCAAAATAACTCAGCGTATTATAATACCGAGTTTGCTTATAAATATTTGTTTTGTCTCTCTCTATTATTAAATGTTTAAGAACTGATCATTTTTACTCATTTACGGTTTCTCTAATTTCAATGATTTTGTAAAATTAGAGAATAGACCACAAAGAGAGACAAACGTTAGATTTTATTCTCCTTGATTAGCAGATAAAATCCATCGCTGTTATAAAAAGAATTCTCACTTAAAGCTAATTAATGATTTTAGACTTTTTCTGATTGTAAGAAGTTTAATGAATTAATTAAGAGCTGTCCTTATCTATGATTTAGAAAGGTCACAAGATAAAATTCTTAACAGACAAATAAGAGCAAACTAGGATTATATTTATTATCTGAGTTATAACCGGGCGATTTCACCTTCCTTAGCACAGTTTCCATCCACTTAATCCACAACCGTTTTTACTGTTTTTATTATTTCTTTAATAATCCAACAACAAATCAAGCTTGCCTCCGGCTAAACCCCTTTTACAGTCTTTAGTAACTACCTAAACTAGGATAATTAAACAATCTCCTTGTGGATACGACACTTGTTTTACTACTACGAATAGGTACACTTGCCTAATAGTTTGTTATAATTCTATATTAATTACAGTGTAGTTTTATCCCAACAAGTTTTTGGCGCCGTTGCCGGGGAGATTGATTCCATCAATTTCCCTAGTTTCTGGTAGTTCACTCGCTATATAGTAATAATCTGTTAATACTATTAAATTGTTAATCTTGGACATCTGAATTGGACATCGGACTTCGGACCTGACTTGGACATTTGACTTCGGACTTTGGACATCTAACTCCTAACATCTTAATATTATTGTCATTTCGTTCCATTGTCATTTCGTTCCATTGTCCTTTCTTTCCATTGTCCTAACTACTAACTTTAAATTTCTTGTCATTTCGTTCCATTGTCCTTAACTTTCGTTCCATTGTCCTTAACTTTCATTTCCATTGTCCTTAACATTTCATTTCCCCAGTATACTAACTTATAATTTCTGTATACTAACTCCTAACGTTTATCAGCCTAACCAATATTTCTGTCTTTCTTATTTTATTTACTAACTAATTTTGCAGCTTCCCGCAAACCACAAGTTATCTTCTGTGCATGCCAAATACTCGAACTCGAGGCTCTCCACCAATCAGTCCGAGCCCCGAACCCGAGCGTACTTTATTTCAAGCGCAGAGAAACCTGAGAAACCAAGCCATGGCCAATAACGAAGTTATAAATGAAATGGACCATGCAATTCAACCAGAACACCGTGCTCTCTCTGATACACCAACCAACACCGAAGGAAGAGCATCAGCTATAGTTCTCCCTGAACTAACACCAGAAGAAGCCGGACGATGGGTTTTCAAAACCCACTACATACCGCCGTCCGGGATCTAGGCAAGTTTAGTGGAGCGAACCCAGATGAAGCCCCAAATCATCTGAGTCTCTTCCTAGACTTCTGCAATTCCTTTAGTCAAACCGGCAACGTCAAAGAAAGAATCCGTCTACAACTATTTCCTCACTCGTTGTCGGATTCAGCGAACAGGTGGTATCGAAGTCTTCCCTCCCGATCAATCACCACATGGCTTCAAATGGCCCAAAAATTCCTTGCCAAATACTACCCAACCAGTAGAACGAGGCAATTGATCGGTGAAATCAATACTTTCTGTCAGGAGCCGGGAGAAACGTTGTACGACGCATGGGACAGATTTAAAGATATGCTTATGAAGTGTTCCCACCATGGTCTTGACGATCAATCCCTCTGCCTGTCCTTCTTCAACGGTCTGGATGATGGGAACCGACTACTCGTCAATTCCTCTGCAGGAGGGAGTTTCATGATGAAATCTCCTAAAGAAGGAATGGACCTTCTCGAAACCATGACGAGCAATACGAGACAGTGGACGAGATCCAAAGGCAAACACCACGAGCAGCAGGCCTACTCCATGTTGAGCCTACAGATCATTTATCGGCTCAGATCTCGTCCCTTACAAAGATGGTGGAAAAGCTAACGACATCACAAAACGAAATTGTAAAAACAATAGCTTCCCCACCTACAAGTTCATCGTCAGTTCCACCTACAGAAGGATGTGCCATATGCGCCGGTCCTCATGAAACCCCTCAGTGCGAAGGTAAAGGACAGTACGAGGATGCAAACTTCATAGGAAACCGTCCCGGTAATTCCTACAACAACAATTTCAACAACAACTATCCATGGAGAAATCACCCGAATTTCTCATGGAAGAATAATGATCAAAACCAAGGAGGGCAGAACAACAATTCAAGTACCTATCAGGGGAACAGACCCCAACCAAATTCTAACATGGGTTATCGAGCACTAGGTGCCCCTCCTGGTTTCCAGCAGCAGCAACAACAACTAACCACAACCTCTTCTGATCCAAATGAGGAATTCAGGAACTTAATGAAAGGATTCGTGACTACGACCCACACCAGGCTCGTGGATCAAGAAGCCACTAACAGAAGGGTTGAAGCCCAGATACAGCAAACCAACCAACAGTTGGAGCAAATCAGTCAGCAGCTTGCACAAAGGCCACCTGGTGCCTTCCCTAGTCAGCCAGATCCAAATCCAAGGGAACAGGCCAAGGCAGTAACGTTAAGAAGTGGTAGGCCGCTCAACTCATCTCTTCCCCGAGATGATACTGATAATCAAGAGCAGCAAGCTCATGAACCTCAAGAAAATTCAGAACAAGAACAGGAAGATGCTGAAGAAGCCTCTCCTCCTACAAAAAATCTCCGAGGAGAAGGAGTCTCCTGAATCTACTCCTTCCCCTCTCACAAAAATTCTTCCCCCACTTCCTTTTCCAAACAGAATGAGAAAGAAAAATTTAGATGAACAGTTTGGAAAGTTTCTACTCACTTCAAGAAGCTGACGATCAATATTCCTTTTGCCGATGCTTTAAAAACAAATGCCAATATACGCAAAGTTCATGAAGGATATCATCACCAACAAAAGATCGTTGCAGGAAGTGGAAACTGTACACCTTACACAAGAAGTGTCAGCAGTACTTCTCAAGAGTCTCCCTCCAAAACTTGGAGACCCAGGTTTGCCAATTATTCCATGTTCAATTGATAATGTTGATTGCGGTAGTGGGTTATGTGATCTAGGAGCTAGTATCAATTTAATGCCACTGTCAACTTTCAACAAACTTAAAATTGGTAAATGCGAACCAACTTCTATTCAATTACAATTAGCAGATAGATCTTTAGTATTCCCAAAAGGAATAATAGAAGATTTGATTGTTACTGTAGGAACCTTTGTGTTCCCCGCTGACTTTATTGTAATTGACATGGAAGAAGACACTAGGGTGCCCTTAATCTTAGGACGACCTTTCATGAGAACTGCAAGAGCACTAATCGATGTTGAGAAAGGAAAAATCATTTTAAGGCTGCATAACGAAACTTTAGAATACGACATGTCCAAGGTTGTTAAGAAACCCGCTCATTTAGAAGATACCTTTTCCATAGACGTTGTCGACTCTATTGTGCAGGATAATTTATCTGCTATTATCCGTAATGACGCTCTTGAAAATGCCTTGTCTGAAATCTGTGATAACCGATTAGTATACCCTGACACAATCCAAATGGTAGCAGCTCTGGATAGAGTAAAATCATACAAGAAACACGCTACCCACCCCAGAACCATTAGAGCTATCTACTCAGAAATTACCACCATCCATTGAACAACCCCCTCTCGTAGAACTGAAACAATTGCCATCACATCTGAAGTATGTTTATCTTTCTGATTTTTGTACTTTGCCTGTTATTATTTCTTCATCCTAACAGTACACAGGAAGAACAGCTTGTGAAGATCCTTCAGAGCCACAAGAAGGCAATAGGCTGGTCCATTTCGGACATCAAAGGTATCAACCCCCATTTCTGCACACATCACATATACATGGAAGATACCTACAAGCCTTTAGTCCAACCACAGAGAAGGCTGAATCCCAACATGAAAGACGTAGTAAAGAAAGAGTGCTCAAACTTCTCGACGCCGGGATAATCTACTCCATCTCCGACAGCAAATGGGTGAGCCCCGTTCAAGTGGTCCCGAAAAAAGGAGGTCTCACTGTGGTCCCCAACGACAAAGGTGATCTAATTCCTCAGAGAACCACGACGGGATGGAGAGTCTGCATCGATTACAGGAAACTGAACAGCGCAACGCGGAAGGACCACTTCCCTTACCGTTCATCGATCAGATGCTGAAAGATTGGCCGGGCAAGATTACTGCTTCCTGGATGGTTATTCAGGATACTTTCAAATACCCATTGCCTGAAGACCAAGACAAAACCACATTCACATGCCCGTACGGGACATTTGCATACAATCGGATGCCTTTTGGTCTATGCAATGCCCCAGCAACATTCCAAAGATGCATGATGGCAATCTTCAGCGACTATCTTGAGAAGAGCATCGAAGTCTTCATGGACGACTTCTCTGTCTTTGGTCCCACTTTCGAATCCTGTCTGAATAATCTGGATGCCATCCTCGCCCGATGTGAAGAAACTAACCTTGTGCTTAACTGGGAAAAATGCCATTTCATGGTTAAAGAAGGAATAGTTCTTGGGCATAAAATATCTTCAAAAGGAATTGAAGTCGACAGAGCCAAGGTCGAAGTTATTGAAAAATTACCACCACCATCGACGGTAAAAGACATCAGGAGTTTCCTTGGCCATGCTGGGTTCTATAGAAGGTTTATCAAGGATTTCTCCAAAATTTCAAAACCTCTATGTGAACTCCTAGCTAAAGACGTCAAGTTCGACTTTACTGACAAATGCCTACAAGCCTTCAACACACTAAAAAATGCCTCATCTCTGCTCCCATTGTGATATCACCAGATTGGAGCCTTCCGTTTGAAATTATGTGCGATGCCAGCGACTATGCCGTGGGTGCCGCTTTATGCCAAAAGAAGGAGAAGATCTTGAGAACCATCTACTATGCAAGTAGAACCCTCAACGACGCTCAGAAGAATTATTCAACTACTGAGAAGGAACTTCTAGCAGTAGTCTTTGCTCTGGATAAATTCCGATCATATCTCTTGGGGAGCAAAGTCATAATTCACACCGATCACTCTGCTCTGAGGTATCTATTTGCCAAAGAAGATGCCAAACCTCGACTCCTCCGGTGGATACTCCTACTACAGGAATTTGAGATTGAAATCAGAGACAAGCCAGGAGTGCAGAATGTAGTAGCAGACCACCTATCTCGCATAGAGGCACCAAGTGATGGCACTTCCATCAATGAATTCTTTCCAGATGAGTGCGTTTTTATGATTGGTGACACCGGTGATCCATGGTACGCTGACATGGCCAACTACCTCGCACGAGGAGTATACCACATGGGTTAACCTACCAACAGAAAAAGAAGTTCTTTTCCGATGTCAAACATTATTACTGGGAGGATCCTCTCCTTTTCAAGGTCTGTGCAGACGGGATGGTGAGACGATGTGTGCCCCAAGATGAAATCCACAGCATTCTACGACATTGTCACTCTCTTGAAGCAGGAGGACATCATGGGCCAGCTCGAACAGCGGCTAAGGTACTTCAATCAGGTTTCTTTTGGAAAACCTTACATAAAGACTGTCATTCCTTTGTAGCCTCCTGCGATGACTGCCAAAGACTTGGGAATACCTCCAGAAAACACGAAATGCCTCTCAACATCATACTCGAGGTGGAACCTTTCGACGTGTGGGGCATTGACTTCATGGGTCCCTTTCCTTCGTCTTGTTCAAACCTTTTCATCTTGGTGGCAGTCGACTATGTCACTAAATGGGTGGAAGCTATCGCCTCTCCCACAAATGATGCAAAGGTAGTACTCAGGTTCTTGAAGAGGAACATCTTTACACGATTTGGAGTCCCACGTGCTATCATCAGTGACCAAGGATCCCACTTCTGCAATAAGCAGTTTACAGCCTTGATGACCAAATATGGAGTGAGACATAAGGTAGCCTTGCCTTATCATCCTCAAACGAATGGCCAGGCTGAAGTCTCTAACCGAGAATTGAAGTGGATCCTACAAAAGACGGTTAATTCTTCCCGAAAAGATTGGTCCCTGAAGCTGGATGATGCACTCTGGGCGTATAGAACAGCTTACAAGACGCCCATCGGCATGTCCCCATATCGACTAGTCTTTGGCAAAGCTTGTCATTTACCAGTCGAACTCGAGCACAAATCATTCTGGGCCGTGAAAGCCCTCAACTTTGATCTTCTAAGAGCAGGTGACAAAAGGAAATTCCAGCTCACTGAATTAGAAGAATTTCGAGAGAATGCCTATGAAAATACCGCCTCTACAAAGAGAAAGCCAAGAAGTGGCATGACAAGATGATCCTTAAGCGGGAGTTTCATGAGGGAGATTTGGTTCTGTTGTACAACTCCAGGTTAAAGTTGTTTCCGGGTAAACTCAAATCCTATTGGGCTGGACCATTTACTGTCTCCAAGGTCACCCCATACGGATCCGTTGAGTTAGTGGATTCGAAAAAACACACTTTCATGGTCAATGGATCTAGACTAAAGCATTACCAGGGTGGTAATCTTGAGACAGTTGATGCTCGCACAATAAACCTACATGATACTCAGATTTGAGTACGCTTCAAAGCGTCTAGCCAAAGACGTTAAACAAGGGCAGCTTTCCGGGAGGCAACCCGGACGAACTTATCTTTTATATGCTTTATGCTGTTTTAATTTTCAATTCCCTTCAATTTTATTTTTGCTAACTTTTAACCCCGTTTATAGTATGGTTGCTGCTAGTGTTTTATGCAGGTGCAATTTCATGTCTACACCGCAACCAAGCTACGCTACTTGAGGCTAAAGCTCAAGTGTGGGGGAAGTCCAATACACGCCAGCAAAAATAATATCAGGGGAGTACCAGTTTCTTTAATTATGCTTTTATTTAAATAAAATATGCAGAGGAGAGTTTATATGCTTAAATGAATATTTGTGACCAATGTGTTGTCTCTATTTTATCTACTTACCGAAAAGGCCTTCTGAATCTTTCCCTTGTTTTTCTGGTGAACAATGAGGACATTGTTCAAATTAAGTGTGGGGGAGTGTGCCCTTTTCGGTGACATTTTGTGCTTAAATGCTTAATCTCTCTGCTTATCTTGCGTTTGTTCAAATTCAATATTGTGGACCCTGTATATGTGGGTTGTTCTCTTTAGGAATAAATATTGTTATGAATTGTGGGATAAATGGTATAAAATGTACAAAAATTTTAAAATTTTGATTACTTTTGAGGAGCATTTTTATGCGGTGTGACCAAATGATCTGAAATGGTTGGATTTTTATTACTCAGGGGTTCTTTCTGTCTTCTTTCTTAGGGATTGCTAAGGGGTGCTTCTCTGTCAAAAAGGAAAAAATAAAATAAATAAGGGACTTGAGACACCATTGGTAACCAACAAGAGAGTTGAGTGTTCTTAAAACGAAGGCTTGATGCCTACATATTATCTTCTCATCTCTTATGCAAAAGTGAAACAAATGCATAAATCTATTTTCCTTTTGTTTTCTCCTCAATGCCCATTCTTGAGAGAAGTTGGCCATGGTAAAAGTTCTCAAAGTCACCTTAAATCAAGAAGCATTGAAGTACTCCGGATCATACCCCGAAACTCTTATTTTTATTTTTGCCCTGAGTACACCTATGCCACCAGTAGGTGATGGATCACACTCCTCTAAAAAGTTTAAGATCATGTACTATTGACTTCTTTATCCTACCCTTCATAATATATTTGTTAATATTGAGCATTCCCTACTTAGGTACATGTTTTGCTTGAGGACAAGCAAAAGATAAGTGTGGGGGTGTGATAAGTGTCCAAATGAGCATGATTTATAGGTGTATTTCATATATTTAGCACTTTTCTTGCTCATTTCTCCACTTCGGTTAGTTTTCCTCTAGTTTATGTTTTATTGTTTATCTCACAAATTTATTGGTTTAACATGAGGAAAACCAAGCTGGGAGTAAAGTAAAGAGACGAACCATAGACGCAAACGGCTCAGAAAACGGACTTATAACGAAGAATGTAGAGCCGTCAAACAGAGGCACGCGAGAGTCACGCGGTGGACTGTGCAACCGCCCCCCTAAGTCGCGGACGTCACAAGAGCAACCGCCGGGCGGACGAGTCACAAGCAACCGCCTCGCGGTCAATTAGAGGCTACCGCCTCTTAACAGGCGGACACCACACAGACTACCGCCTCGCGGTCAGGCTACCGCCTCGCGGTAAATATAGAGGCTACCGCCTCTTAACTCGCGGACAACACTGAGGCTACCGCCTCCTTATCAGGCGGACAAGACACAGGCTACCGCCTGGTTCACTCGCGGACACAACAGAGGAGACCGCCTAATACCGGGGCGGTTCTTCAGGGCGATTAATTCACGCGACCAGTTCTTCAGTTCTTCTTCGCGCCGTCGTCTGCAACTCGCCTTATCTATCTACTCCAGCACCGCCTACCATGAATCTCTCACGCGTGCAGCTGTCTGTCCCCTCTGCAATAAATGAAGATAGCAATGAATGCTCAATCAATTTTACGTACGGATGCCTATCTCAATTCTCTATATAAACCAACACCAATACTGCAACAAACACAGAGCGTACGACCACAGTCTGAAGAAATCAAATAAACACCACACTCCATTCTCTTCCATTTAATTCCTCCCGTACACCACACTTCTCATCTTTTATTTATTTTTACCATTTCACCATTCACGTACGTACTCAAACAAAACAGAAGCAGTAATTACAAAGAGAGAAAAGAGGCAGGCGAGTGCAGACCCGTTTTCGCAGGCAGTTCCTGAGTAATGTATTTCAGTCTCTACTCTGTTTTTTTTCTGTCAATGTCTGAGTAATCTCATAATTGTGCTTAGGATGGGTGTTTAACCCAAAATAACTCAGCGTATTATAATACCGAGTTTGCTTATAATATTTGTTTTGTCTCTCTCTATTATTAAATGTTTAAGAACTGATCATTTTTATCATTTACGGTTTCTCTAATTTCAATGATTTTGTAAAATTAGAGAATAGACCACAAAGAGAGACAAACGTTAGATTTTATTCTCCTTGATTAGCAGATAAAATCCATCGCTGTTATAAAAAGAATTCTCACTTAAAGCTAATTAATGATTTTAGACTTTTTCTGATTGTAAGAAGTTTAATGAATTAATTAAGAGCTGTCCTTATCTATGATTTAGAAAGGTCACAAGATAAAATTCTTAACAGACAAATAAGAGCAAACTAGGATTATATTTATTATCTGAGTTATAACCGGGCGATTTCACCTTCCTTAGCACAGTTTCCATCCACTTAATCCACAACCGTTTTTACTGTTTTTATTATTTCTTTAATAATCCAACAACAAATCAAGCTTGCCTCCGGCTAAACCCCTTTTACAGTCTTTAGTAACTACCTAAACTAGGATAATTAAACAATCTCCTTGTGGATACGACACTTGTTTTACTACTACGAATAGGTACACTTGCCTAATAGTTTGTTATAATTCTATAATAATTACAGTGTAGTTTTATCCCAACACGTTTACGCCTCTGCACTCTGTATGACTGAGTGTTTTGGTATTGCACTCGCGCAGTAATGATCTAATGCGATAGCTAGGAATATGTGAAATGTAAACCGTAGTAAACCCTTCTTTCACCAACAACATGGCATAAGCCAGTCAGGCAAGCTTAGCAACAAACCGTGCGGCCTAAGGCCAAAGAACCACGAAGAGTGTAAGCACAATAACAATCACAAGATGTGAATTCCATTGGAATAAAAGGTGAAAGAAGACTGAAGAAGGTCACTTGGACCGACGCATTGAGAATGCAAGGTCATACAAGCAAAGAACACTTGTACTGAACCAGAAGAACTGGTATTATTCTGAAGCTAGTAACAACAGAGGAAGCACTGCAACTAGGTAGTGACTTAACCTCGCCCGACAACAGGTCGGAGGAACTTAGGGAATAATCGTGGGAGTACGAATAGTACGTGTAATAGATTACCAGAGAGCTGGTTAAAATCTAAAACTCATTGAGTTCAAACAACGGTAAAAAATACCACACTGTTAGTAAACCTTATTTCCATAATAGAGGGATAAAAAGGTGATGTATAGCACATTAAGGATAACATGAAGGGTGAGTAACCCAAGTTATCAGGGTCGCGCAGCAGAAGCTAGTGGGCCCTAGCTAGGAAATGTAATACACCTAGTAAGTATGAAAGAATGGCTATTAATGCCTTGAAGCCTAATAGGCTAGAACTGAATTAATTATGAGTTAAATAAACTCATATAGGAATCCTCGGTGCAAAGACTAAACCATTGGTATGGTTAAGACCCTTTGACCAGAGCATATTGTATAGTATATCTGTTATACCCAAAATTTCAACCCCCCCCCCCGGAGGAAAGTCTCTACTAATAGGCTAGTAGCAAGGGTTCCCAGTTCGATCGGCACGTTTCAGAGTACTAGGGACAGCTTAGTCATCTCCAGGGGCATTTTCGTAATTTTTCAAGGCTCCTAAGCCCCCAATAGGCTTTCTCTCTTCTCCAAATAAGGGTCAAATCAATTCAAAATGCTTTGAAATTTTAACCCATGATAAAGGATGACATTTGAAGCATAATGGCGTTGGAATTTTGATTTTTCGAATTTCCAATAATTTTCTAGCAATTTCTGATTGAATCTGACGGGAAATTGAATTTAAAAATATCCCAATATCCAAAAAATTCGATTCCACTTTAGAAAAATCAGAAATATCATCCTTTACCCATGTGTAAAATTTTATAATCAAATTCCTTTTGAAGCCCTTGAGCTAAACGGTCGTAACAAAATCTCGTTTTTACCGGATTTTTCTATCTTTAGGAAGCCTATATAAGGAACCTTATCCCATGATCAAATCAGAACCTCAAGAACCCTAAGCAACCAGAAAACCTAGCCGTCTCATTCTCCTCACGTTTTTACACATCCAAGCACCAAAATCACATCAAAAATCTCTCGAAATCACCACCTAAACACACTTTTCAACTCCTAACACATCAACAATCATCTAACATCAACCAAACCACCTCCAAATCGTGAAGAACATCATCAACAATCAACAACCAGAAGCCCGGGTCGAACTCAATCCGGAACCGGCATCATCGGAGCCTCCGAAGAATCCCAACGTGAAGAATCATCTTGAATTCGAAGGTAAAACAGGTTACAATCCCACTTTTCTGATTCCCCACGACCTTGTTAACTCTCTGTCAAAGTTTGGGTTCAAACCAACCTGTTTACGCTTCTGTATTGACGTTTGTTTAAGCTTCTGTCCAATAACTTGTTTACAAAGTTTCGTGCTTAATTCGAGTTCAAATTGAAAACCTTCAATCACTAACGACTTGTAAATCTTTCAGGCTACACACCCATAAAATTTGAGCTCAAAACACCCTCGGGAACCTTCTGAAAACCCCTGTCCGTGGGTGGTCCGTGACCTCGGACCTATGGTCCGGGACCTCGGACGCGTTGTCCGAGACCACGGACACCCACGGACGGCGGCGGGATTTTAAAAATTCAAAACTTAGGTTTTTCTAACGATGTCCGGGCCCACGGACAGCCTGTCCGTGGCCCCGGACTTTGCAAATTTTTGTTTTCCTTCAATTTCGACTTTTCTGCATATTTAGGTTAACTGGGGTCCGTGGTCTCGGACTTTTGGTCCGTGGCTACGGACGTAAGCAAAATTTGACCTAATTCTGCCTCCGAAACCCTAGTTTAGGTAGCTTTCAATTTCACTTTAATTTTCTGTCAAAAAACGCTAAAAAACACAAAAAAAAACAGAAGCTTGCGCACTTAGGTTAAAACGACTCGTAATAAGCCGTAAATAAACTAAGTAGAGGAAAAACGACTCTTGAGGGTAATGAAAGTAATTGAACCCTAAATAAGTCGAATACCAAGCCCCCGAACCAGAACTTTTCCTTTCCTAATTTATCCTAGGTTAAAATTAGGTGGCGACTCATAATAGGTTCCAGTGAGCTAGCTTAGGTTTTAATAATTATTGTTATATGACATAGTTATTAATCTTAGGTTATAAGTGGACCTAAAACCCGGTTAGATCCTAATCAATTTAATCAACATAGGATAGGGTTTAAAATCGAGGCTCACAGACTGGCGACTCTGCTGGGGACAAACTTCTTAATATTAACTTGTTTAATTTTAAGAAAGAGGGCTTAACTCGAAAATGTTTATGGCTTTTATTACATTGTTTGTTTACCTTTGTGCGCAATTTAAATTCCCTGCACCTCTGCATCATATGAGAGCGAGGGTCCACACAAACCGATTTCACCCCGGGACCCATCTGGGGTCCCCTGTCAGGGACTCACACCTTTTAGGTGATGTGAATAAGCGGGGGAAAAGAGGAGGATGTCGTCTAACCACATCCCCTTAATACCTGGGCCTTAGCCCCAAGCGTTTTCCTGACAGTGCCCTTACCTAGCCCATTGTTTGGTCAGTCAAAGACCCGACCGTAGACGCACACCTTTAGGTGATGTGAAAAGAGTGGGGAAGCCCAAAGAGAATAGCGCGCAAGCCCTATTCCTTTGTGGTGACCTGGGCCCATGCCCCAAGCATCTCTCCGGATCGATCCATACCCGAATTGGATAAGCGTCAAGTGAGGACATGTTGAACTTGCGTGGGCTTTGTCTGCTTGTATGATCGGCCCACTACCCGGCCTAGGAACTGATAGGAACTTTTCCTATATCAACTCAGCCCATCCCGAACTTACGGTTTTATTGTTGGCGGCCCCAAAGGCCCTGTTTGGTTTGAATGAATGAATTGTTTGTTCGGGCTTCGGCCCAAAAGTTTAGACTTAGGTGATTTCTCTCTTTCGGCCCAATTCGAATTATCAATTTAGTTCTTGGCCCAGGAAAAACAAATCCACCTAAAGCAGTTCATGAAAATCCGTCGGGCCTTTCCATTTCAAGGTTTATTCTAGTCTAGGAAGACTTTCCACTTGGGCTTTGGCCCAAAATCCTAGATATAGGTACCATCTTTTAGGCCCAATCAGAATTACTCGGCCCAAATTCCAATTCACATCTAGGACATGGTTTAAAAATCATTTCGGCCCATGCGCCCTATTTCTAGCCCAAACACATTCTAGCGATCAGGTACCAAATTCTCAAAACATTCGGGTAGTACCACACTCACAAATTTCATCTGGGCCCACAGGCCAATTCATAGTTTTGGCCCACGGATTTCACTTTCATTCCAGAATTTCGGCCCATAGCATAAAACATTTGAATTCAAGATAGTTTGTATAATTCATTCCAGCTTCTGGCCTTAGGGCCCCAACAAGAACGTCAAACGAATCTTAGGCTTCAAGATTTCTCCCTCAGCCCAGTGGCCCATCCATAGTCCATGAGGCTTCCTTCGGCCTGTTTGCTTCGCTACCAGATTAAGCGCATTCAGGCCCGTACATCCATTCTAGTGAAGAAGTCCCTCTGGCCCATATGTCTTACTTCAACCCCAAATCATTTTGGCCCAAGAGCCACATTCCCAAATCATTCCGACCCAAGTGCCACCTTCCCAAGCACATTCTGGCCCAAGCGCCACATCCTCAAACACTTTTTGGCCCAAGCGCCACGCTTTCAAATACTTTCTGGCCCAAGTGCCACATATTCTAAACATTCCGGCCCAAGTGCCACAGTCTCGCAACATGTTCTGGCCCCAGTGCCGCATCCTCATTCCGGCCCGAGTGCCTATCCACATCCATAAAAATCATCCAGGCCCGAGTGCCTAATCCACATTCATGAAACCGTTTCAACCCATGCACCTCACATCCAGGCCCAAGTGTCTCATGCGTCATTCATAGGCATTCCTAGGAGCCTACTAAGAGTCCAAGAAGAAGACGATCACAGTCATCTTAGCGACATCCCAGCGGTCAAGAGCTCGAGTCTTCAGCATGCCGACTTCAGACGGTTCAGCAGGATTTCGATTCAACAGAAATTTTAGGGTTCCTATGCATTCTACTGCATAACCTGCCATAACACTCATCTTTCAAATGCACCTCTCATGTTTTTCAAAGAATGATCGTTTTCAAACCACTAATAAGAAGCATCGATCTTGTTAAATCATCTTCCCCCTCATGTTCGCAAATGGATGACTTTTTCAAGTCTAAATGATAACACAAAAAAAGAGAGAAGGTTTTGTTGAAAATGGTTCATGAATTAATTATCTCCCGACAATGGAATACAAAGACTTGTATTTTGTTTCTGAAGTTTTGAGCATGCCTTACCAAACCCCACAGCTTATCCCAAAACATCCAAATAACCCCCAAAGAGGTTCAAGGTCCACATCTATTGAATTGTTGTCACAAACCCCAAAATCAATACTAGGGGCAATCTAAGTTTAAGTTCGTCATCATTTATCTTTTGTTTAAATGTGCGAACGAGTTTCGGAGTGAAAATCTCACGAGAATGTCTTGAGCGGAAAAACCATGAGCGAACGAGCGTGTCATTTTTACACGACTCCGGTGAGACCACATTCAAAGGTGAGGTAAACGGCGTAACTCCGACCGAAGGAGATAATTTGTAGATTTACACTTAGACCTGCGAAAAGTAACAAAGAAAGGATACACAACTATTAGGGATGACGAAGCACCTAGGTACATCACCACACATCCAAAAGCTTGTGAACCCTGACATCACACCCTAGGCACCCCCGCTGAGCTTTTGATATATGACCTCTTTTACAACACTTCAAACTCCACAGAATAGGCCAGCCAATGATGAATACCCGACCCGGTGACCAAAGGATGCAAGGAGCCCGACTTCCGAACAGCAACTTCACAAGTCCAAAGAAGCAGAACTGCTACCAGCGTGACGGAGTGATCCGCAAATGGCCCCAAAGTGGCACAGGATCCAAATGAGCTAACATCAAAAACAGCTCTCAAAGTTCAAAACCGGGAAACACAAGAACCCCGAAGGAAAAGAGATTCAAAGAAAGGCAAACCTGGAAAGCCTCGAAGTAATCCAAAATCAGAAGAAAGAGAGGAGGTGCAAGGAACAATTCAAAGGTCCAAAATTCCAAGCTCACAAGCGAAGTCATCACGAAGTAGCCAAACGACTTCAAGACAAAAAAAGCAAGTCCGGGAGAAGGTGCAAGTTGCAGCTTTGGTCACCCTTATAGCTCCACATATCCTAAACATTCCTCCGTCGTCCTGTTGTCATTCATCACACCCCATAGCCACATTATAAGCTTTAAAGACTTCCGACTTGATAGTTGTGTGTCCAATTACGTGAAAGTAACAGATCGAATGCGTAAATTCATCAAATATCGAATTCAATGGTCTAGAAGTTGTGACCGTAGGTGAGGAACGAGTGCAAACGCCAAACACGCCGAGTGTAGGTTAGGAAGCACCACATAAAAACATAAGCCTTGACCCTGTGAGGACGAGACTCGTTTGCACGTTTAATAAAAGAAAATACTGGGGGCAATCGATCGTTCCGATCGATTGCCATGAACTCTAGCTCAGATTGTCTTAAGGGAAAATACTGGGGGCAATTGTTGGTTCCAACAATTGCTATGACAACACCAATTGGAACCCAGAGCTCAAACATCACCACCACCATTCCACCGCAGGCACATATAAGCCCTTACCTCCACGTCAAACACCTCAGGCCCACATAAGCCCTTACCTCCACACCATCACTACACAGGCCCACAAAAGCCCTTACTTGCACATCAAACACCACAGGCCCACATAAGCCCTTACTTTCACACCATACACCACACAAAGCCCAAACCGCTACACAGGCCCACATAAGTCCTTACCTTTACATCATACACCATACCCCCACCGATGGCATGTTCATCTCCTAGGAGATAAATTACAAGTCTGAAATCTATGGTCAGGAAATGATAATTTCACTTTCCTTTTCAGTAAACAGAATTTTCTTCAAACACTGCCACGTTTGGCACCTCTTTCAACAAATTTCTTGTCTTGAACAACTTTCCTCTAAACACTTCGGTTTCATAAACCTCATCATGGCCACATTTGGCACACTTTCTAGAAATGTCTTGCTTTGGACAATTTTTGATCCTTAACATTGCCATGTTTGGCACATTTTCCAACGGTTTCTTGTTTTGGACAAATTTCCTACATACACCTTGATCGTATTTTGACATGCACATCCTCATTGCCACGTTTGGCACTTTCATAATCAACTTTCATCATGACCATTGCATCTATTCGTATGAGACTCCTCGTCACAATTCAGAGATACAGATTCTCGCCCCGAAGATACAGATTCTTCAGAGATACAGATTCTCGCCCCGAAGATACAGATTCTTCAGAGATATAGATTCTCGCCCCGAAGATACAGATTCTTCAGAGATACAGATTCTCGCCCTGAAGATACAGATTCTTCAGAGATACAGATTCTCGCCCCGAAGATACAGATTCCTCAGAGATACAGATTCTCACCCGATCAGAGATACAGATTCTCAGCCGAAGGTTCAGATCCACCAGAATAGATGAACTCAACCTCAGGCTCGTCATAAACCCAGTTTCCTACCATTCCACTTGGGCACCCATAGGTCCTACCCTACATCCGTCAATTTAGGCACACATCACATCGATCTCATTACGTCTCTTTTCCAGGTTCCCGACACCTTATAATGCTCGGTGTATCCCATCAATCTCAGGTTCCCGACACCTTATAATGCTCGGCGTATTCCAGGTTCCCGACACCTTATAATGCTCGGCGTATCCATTCAAGGTTCCCGACACCTTATAATGCTCGGCGTATCCATTCAATTTCAGGTTCCCGACACCTTATAATGCTCGGCGTATCATTCATTTCAGGTTCCCGACACCTTATAATGCTCGGCGTATTCAGGTTCCCGACACCTTATAATGCTCGGCGTATTTCATTCACTTTCAGGTTCCCGACACCTTATAATGCTCGGCGTATTCCGGTTCCCGACACCTTATAATGCTCGGTGTATTCCATTCACTTTCAGGTTCCCCGACACCTTAGAATGCTCAGCGTACTTCATTCCTTTATAGGTAGTCAACGCCTTAGAATCGCTTGACATTACTTCATCTTTTAGGTTGTCAACGCCTTAGAATCGCTTGACATTACTTCATCTTTCAGGTAGTCGACGCCTTAGAATCGCTTGGCATTACTCCATTTTCATCATTTTAGGTAGTCAACGCCTTAGAATAACTTGACATCATTTTCATCACCTTAGGTAGTCAGCGCCTTAGAATAGCTTGACACAACTTGCTAGATTTCAAATGGCATACGAGGTCTTTTAGGATCCAGAATTTTGGGGTATCACTCAAGCATCAACTAGTCTTTTCATCTTCATTACAAAGCCTAGTTGACGGGGGGCAATTGTTATACCCAAAATTTCAACCCCCCCGGAGGAAAGTCTCTACTAATAGGCTAGTAGCAAGGGTTCCCAGTTCGATCGGCACGTTTCAGAGTACTAGGGACAGCTTAGTCATCTCCAGGGGCATTTTCGTAATTTTTCAAGGCTCCTAAGCCCCCTATAGGCTTTCTCTCTCCTCCAAATAAGGGTCAAATCAATTCAAAATGCTTTGAAATTTTAACCCATGATAAAGGATGACATTTGAAGCATAATGGCGTTGGAATTTTGATTTTTCGAATTTCCAATAATTTTCTAGCAATTTCTGATTGAATCTGACGGGAAATTGAATTTAAAAATATCCCAATATCCAAAAATTCGATTCCACTTTAGAAAAATCAGTAATATCATCCTTTACCCATGTGTAAAATTTTATAATCAAATTCCTTTTGGAAGCCCTTGAGCTAAAACGTCGGTAAATCTCGGTTTTTACGGATTTTTCTATCTTTAAGGAAGCCTATATAAGGAACCTTATCCCATGATCAAATCAGAACCTCAAGAACCCTAAGCAACCAGAAAACCTAGCCGTCTCATTCTCCTCACGTTTTTACACATCCAAGCACCAAAATCACATCAAAAATCTCTCGAAATCACCACCTAAACACACTTTTCAACTCCTAACACATCACAATCATCAAACATCAACCAAACCACCTCCAAACGTGAAAACATCATCAACAATCAACAACCAGAAGCCCGGGTCGAACTCAATCCGGAACCGGCATCATCGGAGCCTCCGAAGAATCCCAACGTGAAGAATCATCTTGAATTCGAAGGTAAAACAGGTTACAATCCCACTTTTCTGATTCCCCACGACCTTGTTAACTCTCTGTCAAAGTTTGGGTTCAAACCAACCTGTTTACGCTTCTGTATTGACGTTTGTTTAAGCTTCTGTCCAATAACTTGTTTACAAAGTTTCGTGCTTAATTCGAGTTCAAATTGAAAACCTTCAATCACTAACGACTTGTAAATCTTTCAGGCTACACACCCATAAAATTTGAGCTCAAAACACCCTCGGGAACCTTCTGAAAACCCCTGTCCGTGGGTGGTCCGTGACCTCGGACCTATGGTCCGGGACCTCGGACGCGTTGTCCGAGACCACGGACACCCACGGACGGCGGCGGGATTTTAAAAATTCAAAACTTAGGTTTTTCTAACGATGTCCGGGCCCACGGACAGCCTGTCCGTGGCCCCGGACTTTGCAAATTTTTGTTTTCCTTCAATTTCGACTTTTCTGCATATTTAGGTTAACTGGGGTCCGTGGTCTCGGACTTTGGTCCGTGGCTACGGACGTAAGCAAAATTTGACCTAATTCTGCCTCCGAAACCCTAGTTTAGGTAGCTTTCAATTTCACTTTAATTTTCTGTCAAAAAACGCTAAAAAACACAAAAAAAACAGAAGCTTGCGCACTTAGGTTAAAACGACTCGTAATAAGCCGTAAATAAACTAAGTAGAGGAAAAACGACTCTTGAGGGTAATGAAAGTAATTGAACCCTAAATAAGTCGAATACCAAGCCCCCGAACCAGAACTTTTCCTTTCCTAATTTATCCTAGGTTAAAATTAGGTGGCGACTCATAATAGGTTCCAGTGAGCTAGCTTAGGTTTTAATAATTATTGTTATATGACATAGTTATTAATCTTAGGTTATAAGTGGACCTAAAACCCGGTTAGATCCTAATCAATTTAATCAACATAGGATAGGGTTTAAAATCGAGGCTCACACAACAACCAGAAGCTCGGGTCGAACTCAATCCGGAACCGGCACCATCGGAGCCTCCGAAGAATCCCGACGTGAAGAATCCTCCTGAATTCGAAGGTAAAACAGGTTGCAATTCTACTTTTCAAACTCTCCACGACCTTATTGACTCTCTGTCAAATTTTGATTTCAAACTAACCTTTTTACGCTTCTGTACTGCTAATTACTTTTGTTTCTACCTTGTTACTTGTTCGTCAAGTTTCGTACATAATTCAAGTTTAAATTGCAATCTTGCAATTACTAACGAATTGTATACCTTTCAGGCTACACGTGCATAAAACCCCCGTCCGTGGGTGGTCCGGGATCTCGGACCTATGGTCTGGGACCACGGACGGGTTGTCCGTGGCCACGGACACCCACGGACGGCGGCGGGATTTTAAAATTTTAAAAATTTAGGTTTTGTTAAACTATGTCTGGGCCTACGGACATCCTGTCCGTGGCCCCGGACTTTTCAAATTTTTGTTTTCTGTTTAATTCGACTTTTATTTTCACATAGATTAACTAGGGTCTGTGGTTACGGACATTAGGTCCGTGGCTACGGACAGAAACAAAATTTGACCTAATTCTGCCTCCGAAACCCTAGTTTAAGTAATTTCAACTTTCACTTTTATTTTCAGTCAAAAAATGCTAAAAAAAAACACAAAAAAACAGAAGCTCACGCACTTAGGTTAAAACGACTCGTAATAAGCCTTAATTAAACTAAGTAGAGGAAAAACGACTTCTAGGGGCAATGAAAGTAATTGAACCCTAATTTAGTCGAATATCAAGCCCCCGAACCCGAACTCTCCTTTCCTAATTTGATCTAGGTTAAAATTAGGTGGCGACTCATAATAGGTTCCAGTGAGCTAGCTTAGGTTTTAATAATCATTGTTATATGACATAGTTATTAACCTTTGGTTATAAGTGGACCTAAAACCCGGTTAGATCCTAATCAGCTTTAACCAACACAGGATAGGGTTTAAAATCGAGGCTCACAATTGGTGTGTGTGTTACGTAAACATACACATTCATTCATGGTTTAATTGTGGTAATTGCGCACAGAAGATGCGAATACCATTGTGATTTTTGTAATTTAGTCATCTCCAGGGGCATTTTCGTAATTTTTCAAGGCTCCTAAGCCCCCTATAGGCTTTCTCTCTCCTCCGAATAAGGGTCAAATCAATTCAAAGTGCTTTGAAATTTTAACCCATGATAGAGGATGACATCTGAAGCATAATGGCGTTGGAATTTTGATTTTTCGAATTTCCAATAATTTTCTAGCAATTTCTGATTGAATCTGACGAGAAATTGAATTTAAAAATATTCCAATATCCAAAAAATTCGATTCCACTTTAGAAAAATCAGAAATATCATCCTTTACCCATGTGTGAAATTTTATAATCAAATTCCTTTTGGAAGCCCTTGAGCTAAAACGTCGGTAAATCTCGGTTTTTACCGGATTTTTCTATCTTTAAGGAAGCCTATATAAGGAACCTTATCCCATGATCAAATCAGAACCTCAAGAGCCCTAAACCCTCAAAGAAGGCAGCCGTCTCATTCTCTTCACGTTTTTACACATCCAAGCACCAAAATCACATCAAAAATCCCCCGAAATCACCATCTAAACACATTTTTCAACTCCCAACACATCAACAATCATCAAACACAAACCAAACCACCTCCAAAACGTGAAGAACACCTTCAACAATCAACAACCAGAAGCTCGGGTCGAACTCAATCCGGAACCGGCACCATCGGAGCCTCCGAAGAATCCCGACGTGAAGAATCCTCCTGAATTCGAAGGTAAAACAGGTTGCAATTCTACTTTCTAACTCTCCACGACCTTATTGACTCTTTGTCAAATTTTGATTTCAAACTAACCTTTTACGCTCTGTACTGCTAATTACTTTTTGTTTCTACCTTGTTACTTGTTCGTCAAGTTTCGTACATAATTCAAGTTTAAATTGCAATCTTGCAATTACTAACGAATTGTATACCTTTCAGGCTACACGTGCATAAATTTTGAGCTGAAAACACCTTCGGGAACCACCATAAAACCCCCGTCCGTGGGTGGTCCGGGATCTCGGACCTATGGTCTGGGACCACGGACGGGTTGTCCGTGGCCACGGACACCCACGGACGGCGGCGGGATTTTAAAATTTTAAAAATTTAGGTTTTGTTAAACTATGTCTGGGCCTACGGACATCCTGTCCGTGGCCCCGGACTTTTCAAATTTTTGTTTTCTGTTTAATTCGACTTTTATTTTCACATAGATTAACTAGGGTCTGTGGTTACGGACATTAGGTCCGTGGCTACGGACAGAAACAAAATTTGACCTAATTCTGCCACCGAAACCCTAGTTTAAGTAATTTCAACTTTCACTTTTATTTCAGTCAATTAATGCTAAAAAAAACACAAAAAAACAGAAGCTCGCGCACTTAGGTTAAAACGACTCGTAATAAGCCTTAATTAAACTAAGTAGAGGAAAAACACTTCTAGGGGCAATGAAAGTAATTGAACCCTAATTTAGTCGAATATCAAGCCCCCGAACCCGAACTCTCCTTTCCTAATTTGATCTAGGTTAAAATTAGGTGGCGACTCATAATAGGTTCCAGTGAGCTAGCTTAGGTTTTAATAATCATTGTTATATGACATAGTTATTAACCTTTGGTTATAAGTGGACCTAAAACCCGGTTAGATCCTAATCAGCTTTAACCAACACAGGATAGGGTTTAAAATCGAGGCTCACAATTGGTGTGTGTGTTACGTAAACTACACATTCATTCATGGTTTAATTGTGGTAATTGCGCACAGAAGATGCGAATACCATTGTGATTTTTGTAATTTAGTCATCTCCAGGGGCATTTTCGTAATTTTTCAAGGCTCCTAAGCCCCCTATAGCTTTCTCTCTCCTCCGAATAAGGGTCAAATCAATTCAAAGTGCTTTGAAATTTTAACCCATGATAGAGGATGACATCTGAAGCATAATGGCGTTGGAATTTGATTTTTCGAATTTCCAATAATTTTCTAGCAATTTCTGATTGAATCTGACGAGAAATTGAATTTAAAAATATTCCAATATCCAAAAAATTCGATTCCACTTTAGAAAATCAGAAATATCATCCTTTACCCATGTGTGAAATTTTATAATCAAATTCCTTTTGGAAGCCCTTGAGCTAAAACGTCGGTAAATCTCGGTTTTTACCGGATTTTTCTATCTTTAAGGAAGCCTATATAAGGAACCTTATCCCATGATCAAATCAGAACCTCAAGAGCCCTAAACCCTCAAAGAAGGCAGCCGTCTCATTCTCTTCACGTTTACACATCCAAGCACCAAAATCACATCAAAAATCCCCCGAAATCACCATCTAAACACATTTTTTCAACTCCCAACACATCAACAATCATCAAACATCAACCAAACCACCTCCAAAACGTGAAGAACACCTTCAACAATCAACAACCAGAAGCTCGGGTCGAACTCAATCCGGAACCGGCACCATCGGAGCCTCCGAAGAATCCCGACGTGAAGAATCCTCCTGAATTCGAAGGTAAAACAGGTTGCAATTCTACTTTTCTAACTCTCCACGACCTTATTGACTCTTTGTCAAATTTTGATTTCAAACTAACCTTTTTACGCTTCTGTACTGCTAATTACTTTTGTTTCTACCTTGTTACTTGTTCGTCAAGTTTCGTACATAATTCAAGTTTAAATTGCAATCTTGCAATTACTAACGAATTGTATACCTTTCAGGCTACACGTGCATAAATTTTGAGCTGAAAACACCTTCGGGAACCACCATAAAACCCCCGTCCGTGGGTGGTCCGGGATCTCGGACCTATGGTCTGGGACCACGACGGGTTGTCCGTGGCCACGGACACCCACGGACGGCGGCGGGATTTTAAAATTTTAAAAATTTAGGTTTTGTTAAACTATGTCTGGGCCTACGGACATCCTGTCCGTGGCCCCGGACTTTTCAAATTTTTGTTTTCTGTTTAATTCGACTTTTATTTTCACATAGATTAACTAGGGTCTGTGGTTACGGACATTAGGTCCGTGGCTACGGACAGAAACAAAATTTGACCTAATTCTGCCACCGAAACCCTAGTTTAAGTAATTTCAACTTTCACTTTTATTTTCAGTCAAAAAATGCTAAAAAAAAACACAAAAAAACAGAAGCTCGCGCACTTAGGTTAAAACGACTCGTAATAAGCCTTAATTAAACTAAGTAGAGGAAAAACGACTTCTAGGGGCAATGAAAGTAAACACTTAGTAAATTTGAAGTTAAGTAAGTTAATTAACCGACATTCTTAATTATGTATAGGAGTGGCCTACGGTGAAAATCAATCGAAGCAAGGACCAAGGTATGGTTTTCTTGCAGTCTGTTGCCTACCGGTTTACACCGGCTTATGTGTTGTTTGTTTTTCTGTATGTTTACAACCTTGTAAGACTTAATTTATGTAATGAGTTTACAGTTGTTTATACTATTGTGATGTTATGACGTGACTCATTTCCCTTGTGTGTGTCTAACATGACTTACCACTTGCTTGTGAATTGTTTGTTAAGTTCCACTGTTGAACTTCTAACAAGTGCTAACTGGGGAGTGAGGAATCCGGTTGTCCGGTCATGCATGTAAGTTTAAGAGTAGATATCTGTATCAGATTCGACTCTTATGATGTTAAGATTGTCCTCCTTTATTTGGTGTTCGATCTCCCGCTAGCTTCCTCCAAAGCTTACCTATTCTGACTTATGATCGGTTTAGTGGGAACATGTGTTTGTGTGGTGTGTTCGGGTCACAATATCTGAACCATTTGTGACTTAAGTTACTCGTTCGACTAACAGAACGGTAATGAGTGTGTGTAACAAGCTTAACATGAGGGTGAACCATTCTCTAGGCTTCTTATGTTGTTTAACCTTCTTGGTTTGTTGTTATGGAAAGTGTATTCACTATGTATGTGATGTTGTGCTATGCAATATTGTTGCTATGCCATATGTATATGTTATGTGTTAAAATGAATGCCATGTCATCATGACAATTAGTTGCGCGTATCCCGGTAGCCGATGGGCTGCGCGTTAACCATACCAGCCAAGGGTTGCTGACCCCCTCGGGGGCTCCATTTTTACTGCAAGATGAGGATCGAGGAAGCGGAATGGCTATAGATTCTAGGCTGCAGAAATACTTTTGGTTATTTTGGATGTTGAGCCCGGGATGCGCCTGTGCTCCCGTGGCGTTATATTTTGGTACTGTTTGTGTTACAGTGACGATCGTTACAGTTGACCATGGAGTTTATGTGTACAGTTTTCAGTGACGGTTTGTATTAAATACTCGGTATGTTGGTTATGTATATATGGATGTTGTTACCTAATGCTCGGGAGTCTGATCATCAGACCGGTACACTTGTATTTATTCTGCCTCATCAACCA